>CAJUYI010002486.1:7414-31236 GCA_910591695.1 Galerucella pusilla | reverse complement strand
CAAATCATGGAATAGAGCCAATGATCACTCACTGGCTTGGGGCCATGATGTGCAACCGTACAGTAGAGGCCACATGGAAAGACCATGTGGCAAAAGTAATCGTCACTAGGGGATGTCCGCAAGGGGGTGTTCTTTCGCCCACATTGTGGAACCTAGTCATTGACGAGCTAATAACCCTTTTAAACGGTGAGGGCTTTCTAACGATTGGGTATGCCGATGATATCGTTGTCCTTGTTGTTGGAAGGCACATTACCGTTCTCAGGGAACTCATGCAAAGGGCTCTGAATAGGGTACATGGGTGGTGTAACGAACACGGACTTGCAGTGAATCCTGCCAAGGCTGAGATAGTTGCTTTCACCAAAAAGAGAGGTATAAGACCTGAGGGTCTAAATCTTGATGGAGTACCACTGCCGGTGGTTGAACAGGTGAAGTATCTAGGAGTGATCCTTGATAAATCACTGACATGGAAGGCTCATCTTGATAGTCGCCTAAGCAAGGTGACAAACACGTATTGGGCTTGTAGGAGAGCCATTGGTCCGAGGTGGGGACTGACCCCCAAAACGATCATATGGTTCTATAGAGTGATTATGCTGCCTATGCTCACATATGCGGCTCTGGTCTGGTGCCCGAGGGTAACCTTGGTCACAGCTAGATCTCAACTGGCACGCCTTCAAAGGGTGGTCAGTTTGGGGGCAACTGGCTGCATGAGGACTACACCAACTGTTGCGATGGAGGTGATCCTTGGTCTTCGGCCTCTTCACCATGTGATCGAGGCTGAGGCGGGGAGGGGTTTCCTGCGCTTGAAACGGCTGGGATACGTGCGAAGAGGGGAAGAGTGCAGGCACGTCAAAAATCTCTGGCTCCTGGAAGATATTCCAGTTCTGGCTCGAGCGGCTGACGAATGCTTGCGCAAGTACTACTTCGCAACCCCATACAGGGCCATGATACGGGATAGAGAGTCCTGGGAAAAAGAGAGGAATACACAGCTTAATGGGATCGTCTGGTACACAGATGGCTCATGCTCCGGTTATAGAGCAGGGGCTGGAATTTACTCCAGGAACCCAAGAACACTGGTTTGTGTACCATTGGGTGAGGGTGTATCTGCATATCAGGCCGAGATATATGCTATCTTGGAATGTGCGCAGATAAACCTAGACAGAGGTTATGTGGATCGACGCATAACCATATACTCCGACAGTCAGGCAGCAATTAAAGCCCTGAGTGGGTATACTATCAACTCAGGACTTGCTAACGAATGTCGAGAACGACTTGCTAATCTTGTAAGGCGGAACGTGGTGCGGCTAGAATGGATTCCAGCCCACTCTGGCTTTGAAGGCAACAAGATGGCGGATGCACTGGCTGCGGAAGGGGCGGCAGCTCCTTTCTGCGGCCCGGGCCCGACCCTGTGCCCAACAAAACAAAGAATACGCAAGGAGACGAAGAAGTGGCTGAGGAATCAGCACCTCGCTCATTGGAATGCTCTGCAGGGTCCTAGACAATCCAAACTTCTACTGAAGGGATGGACTGATAGACACGCCAGGGCAGCCACTGAACTACCAAGGAGTAGGCTAAGGAAGATAGCAGGACTCCTAACAGGGCACTGCTGTATGAGGAAGCACCTCTACAATCTAGGAGTAGAGGAAAGTTCCCTATATAGGGGTTGCGGCATGACTGATGAAACGACAGTTCATGTTCTCTTAGAGTGTCCACACTGGGCTGTATTACGCAGGCGAATCTTCTGAGTCACTGTCATGGCTCCTGGAGACACAAGCAGGCATCCACTGAAAAAGGTTGTGGCCTTTATTGAAGGGCTCGGCTTCATGGATGACTAGGTAGCAGGAATGGCACAATGGGCTCGCCAGTGGCATCAGTGTCGGAACCTTGGCTTGAGTTGTCCAGGACAAGGCTCGCCTGCACATTTAGTAGTAGTAGTAGTAGTAGTAGTAGTAGGAGCAGCAGTTATCTATAACAAAGAAAAGCACGGACTGCATCTACCAGCAATCTGTAGTTCTTTCACAGGAGAAAGTCTAGCTGTTCTCCACTCACTAGAGAATTGATTCCCAAAGTGGTCCAGGTGGACCCCCAGGGGTCCACGGGAGCCCGACAGGGGTCTACGCTTGCGTGGAAAAAAAATGGGGGTCCACAACTCGTTAACGGGGGTCTATAAAAATGTATTAGGTGACCCGACTTGACTTCTCCTATGAATATAGGGAGACAATAATATAGGCAGACAATATTATAAGAAGCTTGAATTCTCCTATGAATATAGGAAGACAATATTATAAGAAGCTCAGCAATTGTTTTTGTAAGAACTTGCATATTCCATATTCAGAAAGAGCGTGTCAAGACTCCCCGATGCCGCGCCGCTTGCCCGCCTAGTTAAAGTCGTGTCTGAACTTGCATGAACTTGTTGGATTTTTCTCTAATATAAATACGAATGCGAATGATAAACATTACTCAGTTGTTTCAGGAATTTCAAAAAAGAAAGTTTACCTATATAAGTGTTCACCACTGACGGAAGTAGTTTTCAGACTTTTGAAAATTAAAGTGAATTGATATTATTGTTTGCCAGTGTTGGAAAAGTAAGAACCTACCTATCTATTTGTTAGCAACTTGTATCTGCGGGAAAAACAAACCCACAAACAGTAGGTTCTGAACCATTCCAAGAATAAAGATTTCATAGGTCAAGGAAAATTATAACAGTATTTTTTTTACTTTCTTAAACTATCTGATTTTAAGTATTTTTAAGTGATGCGTGCGCTTTGTATGGATAGTCCTAATTTTTTATCTTTATAAGTGCGTAAGTAAATCCTTAGTTTTGATTGTGTTTTGTAATGAATAAGTATGTTGCGTTTAGTAAGTGACTAAGTACACGTATAAAATATATACAAAGTAAAAGTATAAAATAAAATTAAATACCTATAGTTATTTCGAAAAAGAAAGGAAAGTTCAGGAATATTAAACTTCTATTCCAGCTAGCTCTACTTTAATTTCATTACAATTCTTTAAATATATTATTCTCTTAAAAAGCCACATCTATTATGTTTGTTAAATCATTTTAAGATTACTTAACAAACATTTTTTTCATATTTACAGGTAGGTAATTGATACGAAACATAACTGAATCTAAGAAGAAGTGTCGACAGTACAGTTTGAATATTTGAAATTTGGTTTTCTTCCATCAAATACAGACAAGCGATTGCCCATGTGTCTTTTATGCAACAAAGTCTTGAGCAATGACTCTATGAAACCATCGAAGCTGGAAGATCATCTAGGAAGGTGTCATACTGACAAAATAGGTAAGGATTTGAAATATTTCCAAACATTGAAGGAAAAGTATGAAAAGAGACCCACCGTGCATAGTATGTTCGCTTCAACGTCTGAAAGCAACGACGATGGCTTGCGGGCATCTTACAATATCTCATTACTTATAGCAAAATCTGGGAAACCGCATACCATTGGAGAGGAGTTAATTTTGCCTGCTGTTGAAGAGGTCTTAAAAACTGTCCTGCACAAATCTTCATTTGACATACTTAAAAGAATTCCTTCGAGTAACAACACTGTACAAAGACGTATTGATGAAATGAGCTCTGATGTTGAAAGTTTCTTGTGTAATTATCTGCAAACAACTCATTTTTCTATTCAACTGGACGAGTCAACTTTACCTGGCAATGAAGCATTATTATTGGCATATGTTCGATTTATCAAAGGCGAACAAATGTTTGAAGAGTTACTATTCGCGGAAACTTTGAAGACTGACACTAAAGGTGAATCAATTTTTAATGTTCTGTATGATTTTTTTACGGAAAAATCAATTGCATTCACAAACATTATTTCGGTGGCAACAGATGCGATATCGTGGGTTTATAAGTCATCTTAAAAGGATTATACCAGAGGTAATTGCAATTCACTGTGTCATCCACCGACAACATCTAGTAGCGAAAAAATTGAGTGATAGATTGCACCAAGCGCTTCAATTTGTGATTAATGCAGTTAACAAAATAAGAAGCAATGCATTAAATACGCGCTTATTTGCACAATTGTGCGAAGAAAATGATGAGAACTTCCAACGATTGCTGCTACATACCGAAGTACGCTGGTTGTCGAAAGGTGCATGTCTATCAAGATTCTATTTGCTTTTCGACTCTGTTTTAGAGTTTCTGAACACTAAAGATCCTGTTATAAAAGAAAACCTCATGAATTTCAAAGCAGACATTGCGTATTTGACAGATTTGTTCAAAAAATTCAATGACCTCAACCTACAGTTACAAGGGGACAGCCTCAATTTGATAAAAACAAAGAGTGAAATTTCAGCTTTTCTTGGTAAACTGAAACTTATGAAGCAAAATATTGGTCGACGTGAATTTTCCCAGTTTCCAAATTTATCGCAGGTAGAATGCCTCGACGAAGATATTCAGACGTATGTTCAACATTTGATTGCCCTGTATGATGATTTTAAAATCAGATTTGAAGACATTTTGTCGATGGATATACCACCATGGAGAATAAATCCATATGATGAAAGTGAAGAGGAAAATGTGGTACTACAAGAAGAGCTACTCGAGCTTAGCACTAATGAGGAGCTCAAAGTAGCATTCAAAAGAGGGTATCAATCATTTTGGCTGCAGGCACAAATACCTGAAAAATATCCAGGACTGTGGGGAATTGTGCAAAAATGTCTCATAGCGTTTCCTTTGTCATATCTTGTCGAACGCAGTTTTAGTGCCGTAACAAACTTGTTGACAAAAAAACGGAGCAGATTAAATATTACAGAGCGAGGAGATTTACGGTTATACTTAACTAAACTCAAGCCAAATATTGATAATTTGCTGTCAATTCACCAAGTACATCCCTCCCATTAAAATTATAACATTTATCTCAGATTACAATGGTAATCTGAGATAAAAGTAATCAAAATTTTGATTATATTGCGACTGTTTTTAAAATAATAATCATTATTAGTTTTGATGTTAAATTTTGATTCTATTAAGACTGTTATAACAACATAATTTAAAGTGTAGTAATTTTTGTGTTTGAATAAATAGCTACAAAACAAGAAAATATTTATTTTTACTTTCCACCACTCCGAAGTGGGAGCTTATTGGTTTCTTGTACTGTGAGTCAATCTTAGAATACAAAAAAGTAAAGTAGGAATCCAACTGTTGGATGAAGACGCTTTTTAGACTGGCATTGAAACTTAGCTTAAATGACAATAATCACAGCATAATCAAAGCAATATAAATTCTCACCTTTTTTTCGAAAACTTTTAACTCATAGTTGATTGAAAAATAGCCACAACACGGATTTACATAAGGCGTTTTCGGAAACTTACTACGGCTCACTATCCAGAGAGGTCACTATATCCAGAGAGGTCACGTGATGAATCTCTCCGATCACCTACTCGGGAACTGTAGTTTACGAACTAATAGGTTTCGTTTTTGATCTGACAGCTAACGTCATAACAAAACATACATCTCTTCTTCAATTTCGTCATCATCTTCGAATAAATAATCAAATGCCAACGCCATTAATGTAGCAATGCCCCTTTTGTTCATGTTTAATAAAAGCAATATATTTTGTTACCACCAAAAGAATTAGGTTATGTTATATTACCCTTCAGTAATGCGCATGCGGTGCCTATAGCGTCTCTACCGACCTACCTCTCGAGGTGGGTTACGAAAAATGAACCTGAGTCAGTCATCCAGTCAACAACTCGGAAGTATCCGAACACAGGTAGGCAACTCGGGTTAGGTAAACGAACGTGCAGGTTGGGGATCGTGTCAACCCGAGTAAGTTTCCGAAAACGCCTATAGACATATACTTTTTTCGGGTTTTGAAGTAAGTTAGTAAATGTAATAGCTGCAGGGGGTCCACCAGATCCAGCAAAATGTTTAAAGTGGTCTGTGAGAAAAAAAAGTATTGGAACCTCTGCACTAGAAATATCCCTAACCATAAATGAGGATACGTTGATAATTACCGACTTACTCAGTGTTATAGAAAGTCTCCAATCCATCTATACAAAAAACGTAGTGATGCAGAAAATCAAAACAACACTTTCCCAACTCCAATCCAAAGGCAAAACTACCGAATTTCTCCAGGTGCCATCTCACACAGGTATTAAAGGAAACGAGGAAGCTGACGAAACTGCCAAAAACTTTTCTACCAGCCCCGCGGTAACATTGACAAATATAGTTCCTAGCCAAGACTATAAAGACTCTATAAAAAAATACATAATCACGAATGGCAGCTAAGATGGAATTTGAACCCCCGCAATAAACGTCTTCAAATAATACCCGATGTATCTAGAGCTTCTTCCTTACCAAACAATAGATCCGATCAAGTGAAGACAATTAGGCTTAGAATACCCACCAATACCTGATGTCCTCTGTGTGATCAGTGCCAGTGTGTTAAATCTGTGAAGCATATTATTTCAGAGTGTCCTTATCTTAATTATATGCGTTATTTGTGTGGTGTTCCCGATAATATAAAGACAAGCTCTTACGGACAAATTAGATAAAACCTTAAAATTTCTCAAGTCAATTAATATTTATAAGCTGTAGACCTTATTTTTTTATGTTTATAATGAATTCCATATGTATTCAAACTGACCCAAGTGGTTGACGCAGTGTATGTGAAAATAAAAAAAAACCTATTTGAAATTAAATTTATTATAAAGAATAAGCAATATATGTGAGGTTAAATGGGATTGTGAGATAGAGTTGTCTTTAAAATATCATATTGATCTATTTAAGGGTCCTGGAAAGCTTACAGGGCAGGTATATTTAACATATCCACTGTTGAAAATTTCGAGTCTGTGTGTTATCCCCCCCAAAGTACCCGTTGCCATAAGGAACTCCTTGAAATGTGAGTTAAATAGACTTGTTGAAAGTAAGGCCATAACAAAGGCTGGTGAGATAGACCCAAAGACAAGTATAAACAGGATGGTACCTAGTCCTAGAGGATAGTAGAAAAAGCAAATGGTAAAATAAGGTTTAGGCCCATTAGCCCTATACATTACTACGTTTAACTCTTACCCAAATAAAGCATTGTGGTATCTAATAGCAAAATTAAACTGCTGTCTTCTTAATACAGGATCTTTTTGAGACAAAGCTTCCAACATTACACGCTTAACATCTCTAATTCTGATAACTACATGTTGTACAGTTTCAAACACCAACCAAGCCATCAATCCAATTAACATATACATATGATGTCCCTGCATATAAATAAATATATATAGTATATCGAAGATTGTGGTATTACTCTCACAATGAAAAAGGATAGAATAATATTATATACTATTTTGCACTTTGAATGAGGTTATGTTAAAACTCCAGGGATCAATAGACCATTCCAGAATGTCGTCAATGACAGATCGACCTTATTGTTATGGGTCCTCAGAACATATTCTAT
The DNA here is from genome assembly GCA_910591695.1 of Galerucella pusilla. Classification (NCBI taxonomy): domain Eukaryota; kingdom Metazoa; phylum Arthropoda; class Insecta; order Coleoptera; family Chrysomelidae; genus Galerucella; species Galerucella pusilla. The sequence continues at coordinate 23,823 of CAJUYI010002486.1, read as the reverse complement.
TAAGTTTTTATTGTTTACTGGTAAACAACGGATGATAGTTAAACAAGCTCTTAAAATTATCCATAATGCCATTGTTTCAAGGGCGTAGCCAGGATTTACAACAGGAGGGGCAAACCATGGTCCATGGTCGTCCAAAATGTAAAATTTTAGGATAAAAAGAAAAGGCAAATGTAAACAAAACTTTGCACACTATGCAGTCCTGATTTTCCTTCAAAAGTTTTCGATGCACACTCATCAAACACAACCCAGTGAGTCTATCATCACCCATAGTACTCCTGAGCCAGGTTTTCACCCTTCGTAGGGTATTGAACGATCTTTCCACAGTAGCAGTAGTGGATGGAAAAGCACTCAATATTAGCAGTGCGTGCCTTGTTGCAGGAAAAAAACATTAACTTCCTTCAAAAGTGCAGTCACATCAATGTCCTTCAATTTGTCTTCTGCTAAATTATTTTCCTTCCTCATATTGTACGACAAATCTAATTCTGCAGAGACATCACCCAACTGAATTCCATAAAAGATTCTGCATTATTTTTGGAAACTTTTGAAGCCAATTTAAGTATGCTTGAAGGAAGAAGATAAGTTAAAGCAAAAGCAGGTGTATCTGCGTTGGAGAATATAACATCCAAAGACGAAGTTAAACAATCAAGATAGGGGATGATTATTGACCGCTTCCAGTATTCAACTGCAGACTCAGATGGTGGATTACTTCTGTGTAGTTGCTTTTGAATTACCCGTGGTACTGACAACTCTTCCCCTACTTTCTCTGCGATATCAAATGATTTTTTTTTTATAAATCATTAGAAACATTTTCGACATCTTGTCGATCTTCTTTGATTACATCTAGAATATCATCAATATGTTTCTCCACCATTACCTTGTAAAACGTTTATAACGGGCTCCAAAATTGCGGAGTATATCTTGCAATTATGTTTAAGCCTAAGATGAATATTGGTTTGGTAAGTACACATATATTGCAATTTGGTAGGCGGATTTTCTTGTTACATAGCTTCCTTCGACAGATAGATGTTCTAGTGCCCTAAATGTCAGTGAAGGTTTTTGAAAATTTTTGTATGCTCTTATATTTTTCGAACATCTGGTCTCACGGAGCCTTGGAAGAGTTGGAGCCGATTTCCTACGCGCTGGCGATTCACGAAAGAAGGTTATTGTGTATTTGCCGTTGCAAATTTCTGGTAGCTTGCTAGTATCATTGACCACAAGATTTAGTCTGTGGCTGGAGCAATGGAATGGAATGGAATCAAAATTTAAAAATTATTCAATTAATTTTTGCTTTCGGGATGGCCCATCCATCGTTATGTAGTGTTGTTTAAGGTGGAATATGAGGAACAAATGGCAAGGTACATTATTCCGATTTCCGGCTGTTTGAACTAAGTGAGGTGACTATGATCTCTGTCTGTGCGATGAAATAAAACAATTTAATTTGTTTCAATCTGCATTATATTTGAACTAAGCTCAATTCATATTCGTGACGCGCTTCGCTAACACAGTATCTTTCTCAATCGTTTCATCAAGTAAAAGCCTCATCCATTAAATTGATATCTGTGCACCCGAATATGTTGGTCTTGAATCACATTAATCCTCTGTTGATTGCTTTTTTCGTCGATAGACATTTCAAGTCAGACAGTTTACTGACTGCGCCATGTGTTTTTTGCTAAGTTTTTATTATTTAATAGTTATTTATCGCCAACCGTCAGTAAAGCCGTAAATTATCAGATTGATTTCCGGAAGTAAACAAACAGTTTACCTTCCTTTACTTTATCTGCCGCATTTGCGGCAGGTAAAATGACATATGCGGCAGGTAAAGTATTTTGACATTACTCAAAAATCATCATCTGTCAGTGTCACGCTTCTCGCTAATACGGCTCGATAATAGTTTTCTTGAGATTTATTCATTACAAATTATTGTTGGAACTCCTTTGTCTTCAGGAATTAACTTTTATAATGCTTCAGGGTGTAACTTCAATTTAAATATAACAAATAATAAGTAGATTTGTTCTGTATGTGCTGTTAACTTTGTCATAATAAAATGCAATGAAATATACCTCAGTTTCTTTTATTCTGGATTCTGAGCAGTTGGCGATAAAATTTTGTATGCACCACGTCAGTAAAGTGTCTTTATTTACTGCCTTGGTACATAAATAACAATATGGCTAACTTGTCAAGGTGAGGTGTTCTGGAATGGTCTATTGATGATTCAAAAACTATTTTTCAAATAACGATCTATCATCTACTATTATTATCATTTCATTTCAAGTGAACAGTTTTACTTTTAAATGGTGTGTCAAATGTCAAACAAGTTAAATTTGTTTTTTAATAAGTAATACTCACTCCAACTACCTCAATTATTAAATATATCTCTCGAACGGGAGTATAATCGACGTCAAAAGGCAACCACGTGTTTGTAACCAATCCACAAACTTCGGTCATATTGAATTTTATATTGTCCAATCGGCAACTTCCCTTTGAAACTATATTCGAAGCCAAAACTATCGTGCATACTAGAGTTTCCAAATAAACGTAATGGATTTTGGCGTATTTATTGAAATTATTGTTATTAGGATCAAAATCCTTTGGTTTTCCAAATGATTTGAAGTCTGATAGGAAAATATACATCTCAGAGGCGTCTTTTATATTTATAAGGAATGACCAAACAGCAAAATATGATGTTAAAAATGAGACGATGTAGGTTAAATCGATATCAATGTGGTTATTTTCTCCAACTGAAACATATGGTAATAAATCACAGAGTACACCATTTAACAAGAGACGAAAGCTTTGTCGGTTCCTTTGAAGTCGGATTTACACGATATTGAGCGGAAATACGTCGAGGCATTGAAACATAAACTACCTCTGATACTCTGAGAAAAGTTACACAAGTAGTGTTGATGAACAGCCCTCCCCATTAGGTCTATAGAATATTTTTTTCTCCACGACTAAATAATAACGCACAAATTATTTTTACATATTTAGCTGCATAATATAACTTCTTCACACCAGTGAATAATAAAAAGAATTCAATCTCATTAGCCAATCACATTCTATTATTATCAGAGTTCACGCTAAAATGAATTAAAATGAATAAATCAAATCGTCTCTTTAAAACGTCAAATACCCACAGATAACTCAAATATCTAAGAACGCAAATCACTTTTGACAGCGCGTCGTTTGAAACGTCAAAATATTTATAAAATCATAATTTTACGTATTATAAGAGAAAAAAATGGACAACAGTAGCGATAGTGAATATGTACGCCTTCCGGAATTAATTTCATTTATAAATGTAAGGGTTCCGATTTAAAATATAAGTTACGTATATATATTTACTCTTTACATTTTTATAAATATGCTCCATAGCCTAGTGGTGGTTGACTATGGCGCGGACGATCGAGCTTCGATCCTCACTGAAAGTTTTTTCTTCTTAGTCGTGGAGAAAGTATAGTCTTTTACTTGTGTAGAATGGCTATTATTCACATCACATTCACTTCATCCGCGTGAATAATAGCCATCATTCTGCACTCGTTGAAGAATATACTATTAACTACTAACATGAGAACACCTCATTATTCATCTCATGTGTGTAATGAGAAGTGGCTCATTTTTAACCTAGGTAATCTTAAAATAATACTCGGTGAACTGTGGGGAATGAACGGAAGTGACGACTTGACATTGACACAAATTTGCTATCACGAAAACTACTTTCTTTCGCCTCTTGTTAGATGGTGTACTCTGTGACTAAATATCGAGTAATTCGGTACAGATGGACGACTAACGTCTAAAGAAGTGAGGAATTTTTATCAAGAAATAAAGAAAGGGCAAGGTCAAAACCAGAAAGCACCTGACTTTTTGAAAAGCAAAGAAGGATAGCGAATAGAGAATACGGAAGGAAAAATTGATTTGCACAATATTTTGAAGAATTACTAAATAATGGCGAAGAAGAACTATACGGAAATGATAATGAATCGCAGGAAGAAAATTGTGAAGAGGAAGATGTAGCGGTCCCAAAGAAAGAGGAGGTGACAAAATGCTTTAAGCATATGAAAAATAACAAGAGTGCAGGGGACAACAATATTCCAATAGAAATTTTAAAATATGGATGCGAACAGTTAACTGAGAGAATATGGCAGTTATTGAAACAAGTATGGTGAAAAGAATATCGGAATATCGGAACAAGGCATTAATAATTCCAATCCACAAAAAAGGTCCCAAGGAAGATTGCAATAACTATCGTATACAAAGTTCTGGCAAAAATACTTGGAAACGATTAGACAAATACCACAAAGAAAATGTAGGAGAATACCATGGAGGTTTTAAAGCAGATATATCGACATAAGACCAAATTTTCATTATGAAACAACTTCAGGAGAATGCTTACGAACAAAATCTAAGTCTGCATAATATGCTGTTTTATCGATTACAGACAGGCTTATGATACTATCAAAAGGAAAAAAAATATTGGGCAATGAGGAAGTTGAATATACCAGTAAAATTGAGAAGGCTTGTGGAAATGACCATGCGGAAAACCGAGAGCAAAGTAACTTTGTAGGGTAGTATTTCTAACCAATTCAAGGTAGAGAAAGGTCTGAGACAAGAGATAAGGCATGTGGATGACGACATCTTCAAAATGCCAACCACATGACCACCAGATATATATTTCGCAAGAACTTCGGGATTGTCATCAAAGATCGAAAGGAGCTTGAGGAAGAGAACGCACCACCACTCAGTAGAGTGAATGAACTGATCTGGTATACCGATGGATCAAAAAATGAGCTCGGCTCCGGAGCGGGCATATACAGCAAGTCGAGCAAATATGAAGGAATCTTTTCGCTAGAAAAATACGCCTCGATATTTCAAGCAGAGGTCTATGTAATACTTGCATGTGCAAGGGCAAATAATATGAGAGCCTACAACAATCAGGATCTACAGTGACAGTCAAGCTGCCCTTAAAGCACTTCAGAGCTATAGGGTGACATCTCGGCTAGTATGGGAATGCGGCGAAGAACTGGCGACTCGGAACAGTGTAACACTGGAGTGGGTCCCAGGTCACAAAGGAATCGCTGGAAATGGAAAAGCTGACGAGCTCGCAAAAGCAGGATCGTCAACTCTGATGAACTGACCCGAACCTGCTGTGGGCATCCCCAGATGCTTAACGAGGTCATGGTCAAAATGGTGGGTGAAAGAACAACAACCAAAAACTAGCGAAAGAACTGCTCTCAATGAGCAGGAACAAACTACGCACCATAACGGGGCTACTTACGGGACACTTTCCCACAAAGGAGCACCTAAACAAAATAGGGCTGTATAACGGAGACCTTGAATGCAGAAGATGCAAAAAGGATACCGAAACAGCTCTGCATATACTATGCAACTGTGAGTCGCTGGACCACAGAAGGCAGAAACTGAATGGCAGAACCCAAATGACTCCAGAAGACTTTTACAACCAACCAGCAAAGAACCTGTATAAACTAATACAGGGAACGGATTGGCTGAATAGGTTGTAGTCAGAACACTAGGAGTATCCACAATAAGCCCAGGAGGCTGAGGTGAGGTGGTGCCGGCGAAGGGATGGCTCCATTTAAAAAAAAAAAAAGGTCTGAGGCAAAGGGACCCATTATCCACAACCTTCTTTAACCTAGTTCAAGAGATTATACTAAGAGAAAGTGGCATAAAAACCAGAGGTTTAATTAATGGGAATAAACATGAATGTCTAGCATATGCGGAAGACATAGTACTTATGGCAAGATTCAGGAAAGGACTTTTAAGCGTATTTAAGCTACTGGAACAGGAGGCAAGAGAACATGGTCTAGTGATAAACGAGAAAAAAACAAAATACATGGTAATGAAATAGAATGAGGAAACCGATATTACTATAAACTGTAATGGAAATGATAGGTACAGAATAGAAAAAATGGAACAAATCGAATATTTGAGAATCACTATCACATATAAAGGAGCCGAAGAATGGGAAATAGAAAAAAGGTTAACTTAAGGCAGTAAAGCAGCAGGAATGGTGTCAAAGATATTAAAATCAAAAACATATCACGAACAGCTAAAATAAGAATGTACCAAACAATAATAAGACCGTCAGTTACCTACGCTTGTGAAACTTGGAAAATGAACAAAAATGAGCAGAATAAATTAGAAATATGGGAATGTAAAATGCTCAGAGAGATTTATGGTGGAATTAAGGAAGATGGAATCTACAGAAGAAGAACAAACAAAGAACTCTCAGAATTATATGAGCACCCAAGTATAACCCATATTATAATTAAAGCACAGAGAGCGAGATGGTTGGGACACATAGGTAGAATGACGGAAGATAGATGGGTAAAACGAGTGCTAAAAGGTGGAGAAAGTGGTAAAAAGAGAAGAGGAAGAGCAAGGAAAACATGTTTGGAAGAGGTTAGGAGAGACCTGAGAACAGTGGGAGCTAGGGACTGGGAAAAGGAGGCGAGGAACAGAAGGAAATGGAAAGAGAGAGTGAAAGATCTCGAAGCCGAGAGTCTAATATTAGTCAAGGTCAAATGAAAAGTATAAGTAGAGCACTCACCAATTACTGTGTGTATCACATGTGATATGCTGCTCAATAAGGGTAAAGATCCAGCAATGGATACCATAACGAATTTGAAGAAGAAAAGAGTCCCAGGGTGTACCATCGCATTTTCCGGAGGCATAACAAAAAATTTTCTCATGATATTCAAAGTTACGGACATACATATCATCGAGTTCTTTTTTGAAGTTTCTGTTTCTTTTGTCTTCAACATTTTTATGTAACGTTCCTTTCAACACTTACACCCAAGAAATCTAAAGCTCTCGCTGAAAACTCAACTTATATTCATCAATGTTGTCAATTATTCATTCGATTACTTAATAAGCAGTTTCGATTAATTTTACCAATTGTGAGAATTCACACCATTCCAAGTGTTAATTGCAATCTTATTGTTTGCATTATTAATAAATAAAAATGTCAGCTGATGAAAATGTAAGAATTTATATAATGATATTACTCTCCAAAAAATGTTCTTCCATACAATGTGTTAGTTCATGCATTCTCACGTTTTTTTTTATATTTTTGAATCACTGAAAAATAATTATTTTTGGAACTTTAGTTTTGGAACTTTAGTTCTTTACGTCAGGTTATGTTTGAGCGACCGGGGGTCGCGACGCAAAAGATCTGACCGTTACGTTACGTTATGTTACGTTGCTTCGTTATGTGCCTTGCTTGCGTGCGTGTGCTCTCTCCAGAGTCTCTCTCTCTCGTTTACGAAGCAGCGATTCATATGCTTCGACGGGGAATCGAACCCGGGCCGCCCGCGTGGAAGGCGAGCATTCTACCTCTGAACCACCGATGCTACATTAAAATTCTATGCAGAGCTGGTATTCGCAGTGCTGGTGATCTACTTGATTTTGTTCGGATAAATTTTCACTATTATTTCCCTAATATTTTTGCGCGATTGATCTTTTTTGTTTATTTACAGCATCGGTTGTCAGGACGGTAGGTGGTGTTTACTGGATTCTAAGTTTAACACGTCGGTGAGTGATTTACTTACCGTTCAGACGTCGAAAAGTAATTTTACCAAAATGCAAAATATATTTTAAACTGATCGAGAAGTATAAATGTCACTTTTGACATTTCGTTGATTCCGAAGAAATTTAAATTATTTCATTCGGAATTTATTTCAATACGATCGCACAAAAAATGGTATAAGCATCTGGAACGTTAAGGGTAATTACAACGTTTGCATGTAGATTCCTCTCGTAAAATTGGACAAAATGATATGAGTATTAAGGGGTCTAGCACATTTACTTTTCGAAATACAGGGTGTTGAAATTTTGAAAACTTGAATGTTTTAATTCGATAACTTTAAAATGGATGGATGAATTGATTTGACATTTGGCAGGTTGTTTTTAAATGTAAAAGGGCATATTTTGATAGAAATAGTAGTTTGTGCAACTAGTGTGGATATGATGGCCATATCGCACGAGGACGAAGTTTGAGCACGACGCCGTAAGCAGAGTGCTCAATCGTTCAAATGCGATATGGTTGGGTTAGGTTAGGTTAGGTTTGTGGTGAGTGGGTCTATAAGGCCCTCCACTGCGACTCACAAGAGTCTATTGTGGATCACACCTATTCAGATTTCACCAAACAAATTCAGCTTCTCAACAAAGCAGATTATTTTATTTGGAGAATGATATTTCAGGTCCGAGGGCGAGAGAAAGACCCTGCCAAACATCAGATACCTGATTCGAGCCGCGGCGGGGCAGGCACAAATTATATGCTCTGCTGTTTCATCATCTTCCAAACAAAGACGGCAAGTCGGATCTTCCGACAGTCCAAATTTTAGCATATGATGATTCAGATGACAGTGGCCTGTTAAAAGGCCTGTTAGACAACGTAGGTCATGCCTGATATGGTCTAACATTTGTTTGGAGACATACTTCGAAGGATGTATAAAAGCCTTTGAATGAACCAATCCTGGTAAATTATGCCAGAAGTCTAAAGCTCTTCTTGCTGTCCAGGTATTTAGTGTTTGTTTGGCAAAACTTATTGCGATGCCAATTGTGGGTTCTGGTCCGATAGAAACACGTGCGGCACCCTCCCTTGCAAGAAAGTCTGCCTTCTTGTTTCCTTCCATGCTAGAATGGCCAGGAATCCAGACCAGCAATACTTTATTGAGTTCTCCTATTGAGGAGAGTCTTTTTTGGCAGTCTAAAACCAATTTCGACGTTACACGGCAAGAGCTAAGTGCTTTTAAAGCCGCTTGGCTGTCCGAGAAAATTTTTATTGTTCTATGTATGAGATTGGCTTGCTCCACTCTCTCCACACATGAAACAATGGCGTAAATTTCCGCCTGAAATACGGTTGCATAGGATCCTAGAGAGGTTGAAATTTCTGTCCTAGGTCTGCGCCCGTATACACCTGCACCAGAGCCTGAGGGTGTTTTTGAGCCGTCTGTGTACCAACAGCTGTCTGCTCTTAATAGTTCGTAGTTTACTGTTGGAGGCATTATGTCAGAGGTCATTCCCAGAATACTGTGACTTTCACTGTCCGCTAGTATTCTGCTTCGTTCTGAATAAGCCTTATTTGTGCATTTAGAAATATGTACAATTATGTATGCTGTCCATCTAGCCTCTCTTTCCAAAAATATATGGAGAGGAGGTAGGTCCAGAAGGATTTCCATGGCTGCTGACGGTGTGGAGCTGATAGCCAGACAAGCCTGTCTCTGTAAACCAGAGAGCTTTGCTTGGGCCGTTCGCTGTAAAGCTTTTGGCCACCAGGCAATAGCTCCATATGTGATCATTGGTCTAACAATCATCACATATATCCAATAGATTTGTCCCAAACCCCAAGTTTTTCCACAGATCCTGCAACATGTCCACAAAGATAGTCTGGCCTTATGGATAACTTTTTCCAAGTGAGCGTTTCAAGTAAGTTTCTTATCTAGGATAATCCCCAAATATTTTACTTCCGCTGCAAATGGAATAATAATAATAATAATAATTCTTTATTTTCTTTTTGACAAACAACAAAGTTTGTATAGAATTAGTCACAATGAAAACTTAATCCTAATCTAAAATTGACATGCAAATTATACTGAACAATATCTGATAAAATTTCAATCATAATACGAACAAACAAATAAATTATAATTATTCATACATTATTTACGAGTTAAAAAATTCTTCTGTGGAGTAAAAACAACGTTCAATTAAAAATGATTTTAACACTTTTTTAAATTCTATTAGTGTAGTACAGTTTCTGATGGTTAAGGGTAATTTATTATAAAACCGTTGACCTTGTATAGCCGGAGATTTAAAATGGATATTTCCCTTAGATAAAGGTACATGCAGATCATTACAATGTCTTGTATTAAATCTATGGACTTGTTCATTGGTCTTAAGATATTTTATTTTAGTATAAACAAACACACACAACTCAAAAATATACAAACACGACAATGTTAAAATTTCAAACTTTTTAAAATAACCATGGCAGCTAGTGCTCCGAGAAATACCAGCAATACAACAAAACCTCACCATTGTAGGAAAGTGGTGGAAGATCCTCCAACTTCCTTTTTCCAGTGAAGGGAACTATTACAGTTTTGCCAGGGTTAACAGACATCTGTTCCCTCTGACACCAACTGTGGACATCGTCCAACGTCTTTTGGAGGATATTATATGCTACCCTTCCTGACTTGGTCCTTGCCAAGATGACAAGGTCGTCTGCATACGCTTGCAGTTCTACCCCTTCTCTTTCGAGATCGCTAAGCAAGTTATCCATCAAGATAGACCACAGTAGGGAGATAGTACTCCGCCTTGTGGGCATCCCCTGGAAACCTTAAAGCTGATGGTCTCGTTCTGAAGGGATGTAGTGGCTGTCCTATTTGTGAGCATAGCATATATCCAACCAGTAATGGTTGGTTTGATGGCCTTTTCAGTCAAAGCTGAACCAATGGAGGTCGGTAGTGCATTGTTAAATGCTCCTTCAATGTCAAGAAATATGGCCACCGCAATCTCCTTGTTGTTAAGGGATTGTGTGATTCTCTCAACAAGGTTGTGTAAAGCTGAATCTGTTGATTTGCCAGTTTGATAAGCATATTGATGGATGCTCAGGGGGGAATTATATAAAGCTACCCGTCTGATGTAGCAATCCAGTGCTTTTTCAAGTCCTTTAAGAAGGAAAGATGTTAGGCTAATTGGTCTGACTGATTTAGGGTGTGGGTCTGTGCGGCCCACTTTTGGTATATATACCACCCTAGCCGCCAACCAACTGGGTGGTATGTAATTCCACGCCAGACTAGCTCTATACAGTTTAATGAGGATGGGTAGAAGTAATTCCAGTCCGTTTTGCAGCAGAGCTGGAAATATGCCATCCTCACCGGGAGATTTGAAAGGCTGAAAAGATTTGATTGCCCATTGCCCATTGCCGGTGCTGTGATAACTTCCTTGGCAGCCTCCCAATCGATATTTTTTGGCCGCCTGGCGCCCTCAAAGTGCGGAGGTCGATTGTTATCCAGAGTCAAAGTCAAGTGATTTTTAATCAAAAGCTCCAACGTTTCTTTTCTAGAGGTCGTGAAAGTGCCATCAGGTCGCTTCATCGACCCAATCTCGGCAATAGACTCTTTAGAGAGAATCTTATGCGATATGGACAATCCACACGAGCCAATCAGCATATTTTTCCTACGACCCACTTATGAAAAAATCTAGAAAATGAAAATTTCTATAAACTGTAATATAACTTCAAATTGAAAATTTAACAATTTTATGTTTCCACTAATTTTTTGTGGTAAACGTACAGTTCTTGAATTTCCAATTTATATAATGCTACGGTTTCCCTTTTTAAACATACGATGCTGTTATAAGTAGGTCGCACTCCCTCATGAAGGGTACCGTACCATTATCTATAATAATGCAACACCGGTGTTGAATCGAATGTCAGCAATTATAAAGTTCTCCTACATTTTCCCGCATTTACGTGTATTGTAGTGAATTTAATTTGCAGAACTAGATATATGGTGGTTAAATATAGTGTAAGATTTAATACCAGTATTAAATTTGCGTAAATTAATAAGACCAACAACACAAAAGAGTGACCAAACCAGTACAAGGTAAAACAAATCCGACTTATAGGCTAATTAACAAAATTGATAAGAGTAAATTCTTGTTTGAATTCATTGCGACGTTGCCAAGTCGATCGTAGTTTCCGCAAAAAGAGGGTAGATAAGAGAAAATCCTCCGAACCGTCGAGGTGGGATTTATCTCTTTGCGCAATTCTCAAGTATTCGAAACAAATGAATTCTGATACTGGAAGTATGGATAAAATAACTGAAATGTTCACCCAGATAAACCAAAATCTCAAAACAATGAATGAGAAACTGGAGTATCTGGTCATAGAAAACAAACAAATTAAGGAGGAAAATAAAAACCTTAAAGAACAGATTACAAGACAGGGAAACAAAATAAGTAACTTGGAGAGAGAAATAAAAAGAAAAAACATTATAATCAAAGGAGTTCACGATAAAGTTGATGAAAGCAGGGAAGAAACCTGGAAGACAGTACTAACAGTAATTCAAAAACTCGGTATCCAGATCGACAAAGAACAGATAGATGAAGCCAACAGATTAGGGAAATATGCAACAAACAGGACAAGACCGATCATTTTAAAGCTAACATCGGGAAATAAAAAAATAGAGATTCTAAGTAAATCAAAAGAATTAAAAGGTACCGATATCTGGATAGAGGAAGATTACAGCAAGGAAATATTAGAAGAAAGAAAAACACTTATACCATACTTGAAAGAGGCCAGGAGCAAAGGCTGCAAGGCTTTTATAAAATATAATAAATTGATAGTTGATAACGAGATATTCCAAGGCAAAGATTTGAAAACGATACAAGAAAATCAAACTCAAAGTAACGATGAACACAACACAAACAAGAAAAGATCAACAGCAGATCGATCGCCAGATAACACCATTGCGTCGGAACAATTAAGTAAAAGAGCTAATAAAATCACAAAAAAACCAATAAAAACAGATGAAAGCAATGATAATAAAAACGACAAAGGCGACGACAATGGACATGGTAAGGAAATTCAGCAGGAAAAATTAAGAGCGGAAAAATCTCATTGGAAAATAGGGACATGGAACGTCAGAAGCATAGCAGGCAAAGAAAATGAATTGAAAGAGGAGTTTGAAAAAATAGGATTAGATCTATTGGGTATAACTGAAACTAAATTGAAAGGAACAGGTGAAAAATTATTAGATGGAGGACATATGTTAATATATACTGGAATAGACAAAACGCAAAGAGCACGAGAAGGTGTCGGTTGCATTATAAAGCGAGATATTCATAAATATGTAAAGAATTGGATGGGTATTTCAGAGAGGATTCTAAAAATAGAATTAGAACTGGATGGACAAAATGAAAATACAACAACCTTAATAGTGGTATATGGTCCAGGCGAAGATGAGCGGAAACAAGGAAAAGACAAGTTCTGGGAGCAGCTATCGGAATTAGTAGAAGATAACAACAATAGAATAATAATTATCGGCGACCTAAATGCAAGGGTCGGAAAGAAAGATGAAGAATCGGGTGGTACAATAGGGACTCACGGCGAAGACGTCAAAAATAACAACGGGAAAAGGTTAATCGACTTTTGTTTGACAAATAACTTGATTGTCACAAACACATTTTTCAAACACAAAGATATACACAAATTCACCAGAGTAGTTGAGACTCGAAACGAAAAATCAATTATAGACTACATCATAATTAACCAAAAATACAGGAAAGACATCCTAAATACGAGAGTCCGAAGAGGCGCAGAATTATTCACAGACCATTATTTAGTAACGTCAAAAATTAGAAAGAAAATAGTATCAATTGCAAGTAAGGTGAGTGTAACATATGAACCAGTACATAAAACAGTTATAAGAACCTACAAATTAAGAGATAGCGAAACAGCAAAGATATACAAAGATTTAACACAAAAGGAAATGGAAGCCATAATAACAAATGTGGATATTTACGATTTAGAGGACTTATGGGAGGAGTTCAAAAGTAGAATACTAGTTGTAGCAAGGAAGACATGCGGAATTTGTATTAACGATAAAACGAGGAAGAAAACAAACTGGTGGTCGGAAGCTATTAAAAAAGAAGTCAAAGAAAAGAAAAACAAATGGAAAAAATACTTAAAAAAAATGTCAAGCGAAAACTACAGCGAATACAAGGTACAAAGGACAAAGGTGAAAGAGATGGTTAAGGAAGCAAAGCAAACATCCTGGGAGAAATTTGGAGAGAAATTGGAAGAAGACAAACATGGCAACCAAAAGCTTTTCTACAAAACACTAAAAACAATCAGGAAAGGAAGAAATAAGAAAAATACATATCTTCTATCCAGAGATGGCAAACTGTTGACAGAGACAAAGGAAATAATGGAAAGGTGGAAACAACATTTCGAAGACATACTGACTGTACAACGAACGAACACGGTAGAAGAAACAGAAATCTCAGAAGCAGAACAAGAGCAATGTGAATATGTACAGTTCGAAATAGAAGATGTGAAAGCAGCAATAAAAATGTTGAAAAGAGGTAAAGCTGCAGGTCATGACCAAATAACAACAGAAATGCTGCACAACTTGAGACACACAGGCTTTGAAGTGTTAACAATTCTAATCAATAAAGCTGCAAAGGAACACCGAATTCCTAAAGATTGGGAGATAGGAATAATACTGCCTCTACACAAAAAAGGTAACAATAGAGACTGTAACAATTATAGAGGTATTACATTATTAAGCATTGTGTCAAAAGTATACGAAAAATTGTTAGACTGTAAATTAAAAACCAAAATTGAACATCAGCTGGAAGACTCACAGAGCGGATTTAGAAGAGGAAGAGGAGTACAAGACCACATATTTACCATAAAACAAATGATTGAGAAGTTTCATAATAGCAATATGTATGTAGCATTCATAGATTTGGAAAAAGCTTTCGACAGTATCTCAAGGAAGACGGTATGGAACAGTTTAAGAAACAGAGGGGTCAACGAAGAACTAAGGAGCAGCATAGCCAGCTTATACCAATGCACCAGAAACTACATAAGAACAAATAATGCCGAATCTGAGCAGTTTCTAACTAGGGAAGGTTTAAGACAGGGAGGAGTTCTAAGCACCACCTTATTTAACCTTATACTAGACGATGTAATGAAGGAAGTTAAATCAAAAGCAAAGAAACTTCTGGTGGGCTACAGAAATCTGGAACCAACCTACATAACAGAATGTGCCTTCGCAGACGATCTAATGATATGTGCCAAGAATCAAACGGACCTGCAAAACAATTTAAATCTATGGTATGAAGCACTGAAGAAATACAACCTAAAAATTAATGCGAATAAAACAAAAATAATGGTGATCGGTAGAAACGAAGTCCAAACAGTTGTTAGTTTAAGCGATAAAGAATTAGAACAAACGGATAACTTCAAGTATCTAGGTGTCTTGATAAACAAAGACGGGAAGAACGAAGCGGAAATTAACAACAGGATAGAAAGCGCAACCAAGTTGTACTATTCATTAAGTAACACGCTTGTGAGGAAGAAAGAAGTGTCGACAAAAACAAAGCTGATAGTCTACAAAACCATATTCAAACCGATCCTAATCTATGGTTGTGAAAGCTGGGTACTCACGGAACAACAGAAGAGCAAAATACAAGCCATAGAAATGAAATTTCTAAGGGGCATAAAGGGCATCACAAAAAAAGACCGAGTGAGAAATGACGTTATTAGAAAGGAATTGGAGGTCGAGCCGATCATAAACAGTATAGAACGACAACAACTGAAGTGGTTTGGACATATGGTAAGAATGGACAACTCGAGACAAGTCAAGTTGATATGGCAAACCAAACCAAAAAATAGAAGATCTAGAGGCAGGCCTAGAAGGAAATGGGATGATGTAATAGCTGGTATCCTGGGAAAAAGTAACAAGAGCTGGAAGGAAGGGAAAGAACTTGCACGAAATAGAAGAAACTGGGCGAAATTTGTGTATAAAAACGAATGAAATACTTAAGTACAAACCTTGTATGGACAAAACACCTTAACACCTTCGGGTATATTAAGGTTTATGATTATGATGATGATGATAAACTGTTTACATTAAATTTGATAGTAAAGTTAAACTCCCTTATCGACTATACACCATAAAATGGTAAATAGGGAAACGGAAACTAGGAAACATTCCATGCATTCCGATACGTCAGTCTATCCTGTGAAATGTCTCTAAATAGCTGTTTCGACGTTAAATTTAAACTTTCCTCTCCAAACCCAAACCAACGAAGAGAAATACTGTAACAACATCAAATGCCGTTGACCTTTTGGTATGCCTAAATCGAATATTGGTTGATAGCTTAGTGGTTGTAAATGTTTGTATATAAAAAAATAGGGAAAAAAGAAAGATTTCATACAAATAATACTGAAAATGTCTGATTTTCAGCATTGGCAGCGACATATTTGTGAAAAAGACTTCTTTGTGTACAATGTTCTTCCACAACCGTGAGTATTTTCTAAACTGTTCTAGAAAAAATAACTATATAGTTAACACTGATGCTTGTTTGAAAAACTACAACATTCATCAGCTGCATAAAAAAGGGCGTGCATAAATTCGACGCTAAAATTTCACTTAATCTTTTTCTCACTTTATGTACCTGCTTGTAGACCCTTAAATTCGACGCTAGGTACCTCTACTAATCCTTCTACCTGTATTATTTTGTTGTTGACCCAAAATGACACGGACAACTGACACAGATCAAAGTGTAACTATGTATAAAAATATCAGAAAATAAGAAATAGAAAACTAAAAAAAAAACAAGAAAACCCAGGCCCAAACCCGGTTGATCAAAGTGTA
>CAJUYI010002485.1:0-31256 GCA_910591695.1 Galerucella pusilla | reverse complement strand
TTGCAATTTGTCTTGCCTTATTATTTTAAATAAATATTAGGTAACATCCAACCAAAA
Organism: Galerucella pusilla; assembly: GCA_910591695.1. Taxonomy (NCBI): domain Eukaryota; kingdom Metazoa; phylum Arthropoda; class Insecta; order Coleoptera; family Chrysomelidae; genus Galerucella; species Galerucella pusilla. The sequence continues at coordinate 31,199 of CAJUYI010002485.1, read as the reverse complement.
AATCCTTGATCTTCTTAAAGATCTTCAAATCAACTTTCTCGAATACTAAAGTATTATCTCCAAAACCATAAACTTCCTAATCTCCCTAATCACAGTCATAACAAACTGTAAAGTCGGGCACTTTCCAAAATATTATTTCTTGACGACCTGAATCACAGTTGTGAAATTCCCAATACCTACCCGCTTCCTCCCGTATTATAATATTTTACTTGATGTATGAAACTAGACCACGAGTGTGGAGCCAAGCTTTACACCTGTCCCAACTGTGGTTGTCATTACTACAGGTCCGACAAATGCGAAGGCCGAAAAACCTTTTAGAAAAACTGTAGTGGCGACCATCCCACATACGACCCAAAATACCCGAAAAGGAATCTTCCATCCTCAAAGCATAAGGAAACAGCTTCCATAATTCAAAAACCTTGCCACTAGAGTTCCCTAAAGAAGTGAAAGGAATTCTCGTTATCTTGATGAATGCACCACCATCCTCCCGCGGACGGTAATCAAGACTCCCCGTAATTTCAAACGGGCCTACTACAACTACTACTGCCCTGTCCTTGGACAGGGCATATATCAGCTTCACACCCATATCTCTACCGCAGACAATACTAAACCTCTCACCTCAAATACCTCGCGCTGAAGCAGCAAAATTTCCCGAAAAAGTGCACAGGAAGCTCAGAAGAGAAGTGTATGGAAAGCAATCCACGAACCGCTGCATCTAGAGGAGTTCCCCACTGCCAGGCACAACAAAAACGCAATTTCCAGTGCGAAGCACACACACTTCGGAAACTTTTAAGTACCTGACGGGTTCATACATATGACGTGTTCACACCCTTCATTTTTCTATCCAAAATGTGGATGCTTCCTGTGTTTTTTTCCTGCATTTCAATTTCCGCAACAGTGACTGTCAAATCACTTGCTATTAATAATAAACGATAATGGTCAAACAAGATTTGTTAAACCAGGAACCTAACTATTAAGTCTATTGTCTAGTCTAGTTGTTGAATATGATGAAGGTATAAATTTTCATACCCAGTGGTATTAAAGGGTGGATTACTCACAGGACCACGGTATGATAGGAAATATACAAGTTGGTTTGAGTAACATGGGAATCACATGTAGATGTTACCACAGTTTTGAAGTACATGCTTTGATAAATATCTGTATTTGGTTTATTACAATAACTATGTCAAGATCATCAGTTTGAAATTCAGAGAGAATTGCAGAAGTTTTAAAATCGATTCAACATACAATTCAAGAAAATTGTAAATTGCACGAAAAGCATAATACCTAGGTATAGGACACCCTCATACCATTAGAAAGAGGACATTTTTTTAAACACAATAGATTATTAAAATACAGGGTGTTCCATTCAAGACAAGCCTGATACTGCACATTGAATGATCTAATAATGAAACTAAAAATTCTGAACACCCTGTGAAAAGATATTTAGTACTCAATCGTGGAATACATTTAACGAATGTCCAACTATTTGGATGTAAGAGAAAATTTGCTTGAATTCGTTAAATCGGTGAGTTATTAATTTTTTTCGAAATGTTCACATTTTCAAAAAAGTCAGCATAACTCGGAGCCCTCTGTATTTGAGTATAGTGAATCATCATTGAGGAGTATTTTTTAGGGGCAATCAGAAAATACAATAGAATGTAGGGTGTTCCATAGGAAAAAATATAACTTTAATACGCCACACTTTATTGAAACACTTTGTATATTTCAAAATATTTCCAAATTATAGTTTAAGTTGGAGTGAAATTTGTGGTATGGAAATATTTTTCACAAAATTTATATTTTCTTCGATATTTGTCCGATCCCGGACTTTTACCGAACTCTATATTTTGTACTTTGTATGTTTTCTTGTAAAACTCTTTATACATTCCCTGGTGAAGTTTGCTTATTGTGTGATGTTGGATATTTTGATTCCCCTTGCCACAGTTATTTCAAACTTTCCTTCGGTTACACTGAAGACTGTCTAGTGCCTCAATCCAAGTCCACAACTTATATATTATTTTTTTCGTGAATTGTCTGCCCATATTATTCCCGGAATATTGATTTTAGTGTTTCATTCGCTCATTCATTAGTTGGAAAAGGGCATCTTTTTTGAAATTCCCAACTTGCCTTTATCGAACATGTTCTCGAATTCAAATGTTAAGTATTCTATGCATGTACCTTAAGGTACATACATTAATTTTATTGCGTTAAATGGGATATTAAGGGATTATGAGTTTTGATATTCCCATTTTCAACGTTTCGGTAGCGATTACTCCATTTTGAAGTTGAATTTATCAGTCTTAGATGTGAGAGATTGAAAAAAATGGAATATATCTTGATTGGAACTTTTCCAAAACGTTGGAAATGGAAATATTCAATTTTATGTCGGAAAAAAACAAAATCAAATCCTGCAATTTTGTTAAATTATTTTCCAGTGCATTGCCTCCATCATTTCATTCATTCGTTTGGATCATGCTCAACACCCCTGTGTATTGCCTGTTTCAGCTTCCAACATTCAATGTGATAGTGGCCAAATACTCCATAGGGAGAGCGTTCTTTTTCCTAGTTTTCCAGGTTATTTTTCATCTTTTTATTCAATCCTCCATCGTATGTCCTGCCAGGTTTGTCGGTCCTTCGTTCGGTTTGCCAGCTGCACACTCCAATTTCTTAAGTCACCTCTTGCCACCAAGTGGTCCTTGATCTATTTTTTCTTCTTGTACCACCGAGCTTCCAGTCCAATACAGAATATACCACATCTCCATCTCTAGCTCTTCACACATGCTCCAACCATCTAGCTTATGTTTGTTCAATCTTTTTCACTTTATCATCTTCGACTTTTTGGATTGGTTCATAGTTCATTCTACTTCTGTACTGGTTGTCTGCTGGTTCTACTGGCTCTTATATTGGTCTCAATATTTTCAACCTTAAAAATTCTCAACTCTTTCTCTTTTGTTTCGTTATTGTCATGGTTTATGCGGCATACATCATAGACGGTCTAATAATTGTCTGATACATTTTTATTTCCGTGGATTTACTCAATAATCAACTCTAGTATTTTGTTCTCAGTTTAATATTCCTCATTGGCTGCTACACTTTTTTTCTCGATCTTCGCATCCCTAAACATCCAAATTTATAAACCTGTTTAAATTTGATATTCCCAGTCTCCATTTTTTATGACAATCCGGGGACTGCTTATCTAGTCTCGTTATCTTTGTATCCCTCTCATTTATTTCAAGCCAATCCACTTTTCTCCGAAACTATTTGGCTAAGCATATTTTTGTTTTTCGGTTTCTTGTGATAAGAATTATGTCGTCCGCATATGTCACTATTTTCCTCATTTCAGTGTTTTTTGTTATACATTTTTCGCAGGTAAAATAATGGTAATGAGACCCTGATATATTTAAAATTTCCATGATTTTCTCATTTGCATCCTTTGTGTGGCGGCTGAGGTCCTTTTCTCTGTAGTATATAAGTCTCCTCACCTCTAGTACCAATATAAGTTTGTATACCTTAGTCAGCATCGGAAGTAGGTACCCTGCAGTTCCCACACCTTTGCTGATCCCCTCTGTTATGTATTGTAACCATTTTCCCAGTTTTTCATATATCAGACATTTTTCCTTCAATACATATGCTTTCAATTAATCGGAAAATTCTTTTCTGTAGCTCGATGCCTCCTTATTTTTATAGTTCCATTTTAATTCCGTCTGGACCGGGCGACTTTCCATCTGGATTCCATAGCATCCCAAAATAGATTTAACCATATAGTCCAGTAAATGAAGGAGGAAAAAAAGCCAAAGTTAACATTAATGACGCCCTGTTTTATTCTTCCGGTTGGAAGTTGCATTTGGTACATCATTAAACATGAGACAAAGTTCTGCATGAAAACGCGTGCGAGGGCGGAGAAAATGGCCCCAAAAGACCAGGAAAATAGGTTTTCAGCCAATATCTCCTAAAATATGGCAGTTAGAGATTTTCGGTTCAGATGAAAATTGAAGTTCAGGTCATTTTCTAAAAAAATGGTCATCATGATTTTTTTTGCAGCATTAATATTTTCTGCAAAAAGTCGGGTTAAAATACCGAAAATTTTGAGACTTGTGAAGTTTTGTACAAAATTCGAGCTGGGGGAGTTGGAAATCCATTATTTTCAATGTTTTGGATTGTGGAAACCAATTGTAGATGGCGCCACCACATTATACAGATTGGGAAAATCCTCGGTGCCATAAATGAGAAACCCTGTAACCTAACACTTTTGATGGATATTTATGTTTCCGAGGGTCTTGCTTTCCTCTCAGATGAGGCCTCAAGATATACTTATTAGGAAAACGGGCTATAAGATTAATTCTAGTGAGATAATTTTTAACAAAAGTACAAGAGATTCGCGGGTTAATTGTCCGTGAAATGATGAAAAAAGTATATAAAAATACATTGCAATTATGACATAAATCTGTTCGTCACCAGTCATCATCTGATTCTTGGTCAAGAACTTCTTCTGGGTCTAGAGCTCCCTCTAGCTCTACCCCGTCAACAACTTCTTCTGAGTCTACAGTTTCCTCTAATTCTACCTCTTGGGATAACATATTATCGTTGTCTTCACTGGCGTGACTCACACGAACCACAAATAGATGAGCAGACGACACGAGCGCCACGTAGAGCACACCGGCGGCGAACGACGGAGGAACGAAAGTAATAAATTATAGCGTATACATTTAGATATACTGTTTTTTCCCCGGGGTATCAAAGGTATGACTTATATACATCGATGGAAAGGTGGGAATTCCCCCGTTACATTAGTTAAAGTGTTAAAATGTTAGAAATAAAAAGCAGGGAGAAAAAAACCACCAAAAAAAAGTGCGTTCTTTCCTTGAGCCCGCGTTTTCTAATTTTATTGAAAAATGGACGACTTCGTCAAAAAAAGTAATTGCACAATCGAAAGGTAGACATTCTAAGCTTTCAAATGATGTATCATAGAGACCAATCGGATAATGTATACATTTTTAATTGATGGTTGCTCACAAAATTTCCCCGCGAACCAAAAACAGCAAAAATTTGGGATTCAATAAACAACGATTAAATGAGAATAAAAAAAAATTAGGGTATACAAATTTCAGGGATGACAAAGGACCTTATGAGGATTTATAATCATGAAAATTTTGAGTAAATTAGTGCAATACAAAAAAAAAATAGGAACAAATTCCTGGCGAGGTCAAAATTGCCCGGGAGCAGAAAGTTTGACCCGTGTTCAGATATGGCCAAAAAAGTCAAGCCTGACTCAATTCACAGGGTATGAAAGCAGCAGAATTCCTCTTTCACATGAATTTTGAATCATGAGAAAATATGCATTTTTCACAAAGTTATTGAATAATTTGTCCCCCCGCTGAGGTGCTAATACACGGACTGTGCTCTCCGGCATACAGCACAGAAGCTCATTATTCGAGGTGCGCTTGGTGCCGTTTTTCTCGAAACCGGTCAAATTTCCGAGAAAAATCATGAGGACCATTTTTGTAGAAAATCAACTGAACTTCAATTTTTAGTTGAACTAAAAATCTCTAAGTGCCATATTTTAGGAGATATTGACTGAAAACCTATTTTTCTGGTCTTTAGGGGCCATTTTCTCCGCCCTCGCACGCGTTTCCATGCAGAACTTTGTCTCATGTTTATTGGGGTATCCAATGCAACTTCCAACCGGAAAATGAAAATAGGGCGTAATTAATGTTAACTTTTTTCCTTTATTTACTGGAATAATAGGAAAATATTTGAGGAATTACATTTTTCCGTGATACAACTTTTAAGCAGTTCCAAACAACGTATTATTCAACAAACATTGTCGAGGGTTATTTTTCTTGTTATACATCCTACGTGAATAGTGTACATTGATATACTGTTATTTGTAAGCAATTGTGCAGTTATAGCTCAAGTGTATCTGGAATCGATTCGAGTTCAAACCGATCTGTCACAATATTTGTTCAAGTGGATTTCATAAAGATAACAATAATATTGGTTACATCGAATCGAAACTCCAGGCAAACAAAAGCTTTTTCTAGAATATAACGAGTTACCTTGTGTGGCACCGAATTTTATTTTCATTTTCTCCGTAACGTATTTTATTTTACCACTGAGTTTCATACAGCTCGCTTCTACCTTTTCGCCTCCTTTTTTGTTGATGCATTGATTTTTTATTTATTACCGTTATAATGTAAATTATGATTATTCCGGAGGTACGCAAATTTGAAATCTTCCATATGAAATTTACTTGTTTGCTCCAAATTTTCCAGCCGACACAACGCTCGGTATATAAACCATTCCAAATGAAATCGAAAGACGTCTGGTATATGTCAAATCCTTTTTTATACATAAATAGTTTTCACAACTGCTAATAAGAGAATGTAGTGGGAATTTTTCAATGTGGGAAAATTCCTTCAGCACTGAAACTCTCTATTGTAACGCCTATATTTAAAAATGGGGACAGAACTGAGATGAATAATTATAGGCCAATAGCATTAATTACCAGTTTGGCAAAAGTTACTGAGATGCTTATAAAAATAAGATCAATTAAATTTATTGACAAACATAACATCCTATCTAAACAACAATTCGGCTTTAGACAAAAAATGTTAACACAAGATGCTATATTAGACTTAACTAACAATATATATGAAGCAATAGATAAAGGGAAACCATCCATAGGAGTATTTATTGACCTAACGAAGGCATTTGACACTGTAAATCACTCTTTGTTGTTAGAAACAATGGAAAATATGGGCGTACGAGGTACCGCACATGATTTGTTTGAAAGCTATTTACAAAATCGGAAACAAAGAGTAAGAGTAAACAATTATGAAAGTGAAGAGCGAACAGTTATTTGTGGAGTTCCTCTAGGAACAGTGCTGGGACCTTTGTTGTTTATCATATACCTAAATAATCTGTTTTTATTAGAAGAAAAAAATAAAATAATAAGTTTTACTGATGACACTGTCATATTTTATAGCGATGATAACTGGTTTAAATTAAAAACTAAGGTTGAAAAACATTTAGAAAAAATTAAGGGATGGTTTGACGACAGACTCCTATCCATAAACTTCGAGAAAACATTTTACATACCTTTTAGCTCCCAAGAAATTTCTCTCCCAACTTTCGACCTAATTGTTCAAAATAACATAAAAATTATTTCAACCCGAAAAATTAATTATCTAGGGATAATTATTGATAGTAGTCTGAAATGGAATGCTCATATTGATTATTTATTGAAAAAACTTAGAACAATACTTTATAGATTTAGACAGTTTTCAGATATTCTTGATTTAAAGCAAAACATTATAGTATACAAAAGTCTCGTAGAGTCTCACCTAAGATACGGAATCATAGGTTGGGGTGGCGTATGTAGAAGTTACTTGAACCCCCTTGAGGTTCTTCAACGAAGGTTTTTAAAAATAATTCTCGGTAGAAACAGAATGTTTTCTAGTGATCAATTATATAAAGAATCAGAAGTTTTTGATTGTCGTCAACTATTTTTCTTTCAGATATGTAAATACCAATTTTCAAACCGTACATTACTTTCCATGGACGTATAAATAAAGATGGACCTAGCATCCTAGAATTTATTTGGAGCCAATCGAAAAGTAAACATCGCTGTTGTCACATTTCGTTTTAAATTTTTGTTATATCAGGCCAAGTTTTATTTCAAATAGTTTGATTTAAACAACTTAATTCTATCAAAATTCAAAAAGACTTTTAACTTTGAGACTATTTATCTGTTTTAAATGTAAAAATGTACATCATTTAGATTCTACTATAATTTTATATCGATGAATACACGATATCCCTAGCCTGTAATATGGCGAAATAAATGTAAACTAGGCAACACTGTTTGTTTCCCTCTGATAATCGTGAGAAGATGGATGCCTTTGTTTATTAATTTTTCGGTGCGTGTTTTGTTATATTTAACCCAGTGAATTTATTATAAGAGCTTGGATATTTTGAAACTGACTTAACTAACACAACAGTGATGGTGAGACAATGTTTCGTTTGTAAAAAACTTGATTATTTAAATTCTAACCTCTCATTTCACAGGTGAGTATCAGTGGCGTTCATAAACATGCAAAGTTGTGTTCATAAATTTGAAAATAATAATAAATAAAATTCTAAATTGTGAAATTGCAGGTTTAGTACAAATATGAAACAGAGAAGAAAGTGGCTATCTGTACTTAAAATTCGGGAAGAAGATATACCAAAACTGGCTTATATTTGTTGTGGACATTTTAAACCAAAGCTTTTGAGTGGAAAGGTAATCGAGTGAAAGTTTTTCTAAAAAGAAACGTGATACCTCTACCATATTTTTCAGAAGATTCTGATAATACAAATAAAACAGTTGATGGACCATCTTCTAGTAAAAGGTATTAGATATTAGCTGTATGAACTGCTATTATAACTTAATTATTAAAACTTTCCGTAACATATACTTATTATATTAAATATTTTTTCAGGCAAAAAGTGATTTAACAAGACAATAAATATTTTTAATAAGAATATTGAAAATTTGGAGTTGGCCTTAATTTCTGGTACAATTGCCAATTTTCCAAACTCCATTTATGATGATTTCAAGGACCATCTGTATGATGATGACCCTATAGAAAATCATGGGATTCAAATGGTTAAATTGATATTGAAAAAGTATTTTAAAATTCGAATCCACCATGAAGCTGCCACAAAAACAGATAAAGCACCACGCATTCACCAACATCTCACAAAAGCAATTTTATTTAAAAATCAGTAATTTTTTTAATATTTTATTATCTGTATTATTTTTTTCTAACTACTATTTTTTTATTTACGTTACCTCTATCAATACAAATAAAACATTTAAAACTTTTGTGGTATAATTTTGTCAGTAATTTTTCTTGTTTTACTTTCAAAATTAACATTTCCCTTCCATTAATTCATTATTATAATAAAAAAGTTCCTATCTAATTTTAAAGCATGAAAATATTTTATATGTGATGTTTTCATATTCCTACAATCATAAATTTATCCATCCCAATGAAACGCCACTGTCCGCAGTATGAGAATTCCCACTCCAACTGCTAGAAAACAATAACAAAGCATTGTTAATTTGGCTTCATAGGTCTGCGTGTAGTGTGTATTGCGATGCTAGGTCCATCTTTATTTATACGTCCATGTTACTTTCAACTGGCAATCATTCATATTGTAACGTTTATTCTAATTTATATTTACAATTAATTTATATTTACAGATTTATATTCATATACAGTCCTCTTTAAAAATTTATATGTCACACTAAACACTTTATCGAGGCGCGATTGCTTTCTTTCAGTATCGACACTAACTGACTAACCAACTCCGCTGCGATGCTCGTCGCCTATTTATACTCGCACGACTTTTTCTAGAGACTTCTCGAACTTGAAGTTTTGGTGGATGCGCCGGGTTTTTCTAGATGTTACGTTTTCCAGATCTTTCTTGAAAATACGGCGGAGGAGCCATAGTCGTATCATATGGGAATTTCACTGGGGGCACTAATTGAGCACATTAATGCAGCAGCTCGCGTAACAATATATTACGAGACAGCAGAGTATCTATATTATACCTTTAATGTTAAAATCTGTGGGTCAAAGGGGATTTGCTTACCTTGGACCAAAAGTTTTGAATTTCTTCCTTCAACAACAAAGTTGCGAAATAAATGACAAAAATATCAAAAAAGAGCTCGGAAAGTTACTAACAAAATTATCAAGGAAAAAAATACAAAATTTACTGGGTTAATATATGATGTAAAGGTATTAGGTGAAGTTGATTCATATCCGTATAATTTTAATTATGTTTCCATAGAAAACAATAACTTGTAATTATATATATTTGTAATTATATATATTATTAAATTTCACTCATCTTAGGATTTATTTTTAAGATGTTTGTGACAATTCTACAATTGATATTCGTTCCATTCACAATTTAAAATTAATACAACTCAACTAACACAAGAAATACCTATGGACGAATTAATGAGAGGAAACTTGCAAGAGATTACGGTCGATGAGAATTTAGAGAACTATATAAATTGGAAATGTTTCCGTGAGCCGCTAAAAATGTCAGAGGAAGAGAAAACCATTTCATAAAATGGAATGAAAATGAATTCAGAGATAGATTCCGACTATCAAAAGAAATAGGAATTAAATTATCTGGTAATTTTCAGCCAAGACTCACTTTTGTTTTGGTTTGACGCACTATCAGTCCTTTTATTTTCTGATATATGGCCGTTACTTTAAATTAATTCTCTCCACTTTTTGTGTAGTTTGTGGTCCGCTCAAAACCGTCTTTATTATCAGTGTCCAAAACACAATAAAATTTTAAATATATTATTTTAATGTGTGACTAACAACTTACCCATATTCAATATAAAATTGGAGTACCTGACTATAAATGAATACCTTCAAAAGCAGAATAAAAATTTATGAAATAATGTATGTTGGTATGTCAATTTGAGATTTCAATTTTCAAACCAGTGGTACCAACTGACCTCTGACCTACCTAAATAGGTTTTCAGTCAATATCTCCTAAAATATGGCAGTAAGAGATTTTTGGTTTAGATAAAAATTGAAGTTCAGTTAATTTTCTACAAAAATAGTTTCAATGATTTTTCCCCAAAATTTGACCGGTTTCGAGAAAAACGGCACCAAGCGCACCTCGAATAATGAGCTTCTGTGCTGTATGCCGGAGAGCACAGTCCGTGTATTTACACATCAGCGGGGGGACAAATTATTCAATAGCTTTGTGAAAAATGCATATTTTCTCATGATTCAAAATTCATGTGAAAGAGGAATTCTGCTGCTATCATACCCTGTGAATTGAGTCACGCTTGACTCTTTTGGTCATATCGGAACACGGCTAAAAATTTCTGCTCCCGGGCAATTTTGACCTCGCCAGGAATTTGTTCCTATTTTTTTTTGTATTGCACTAATTTTTTCAAAATTTTCTTGATTATGGGTCCCTGAAATTTGTATACCCTAATTTTTTTTAATTTTCATTTAATCGTTGTTTATTGAATCCCAAATTTTCGCTGTTCTTGGATCGCGGGGAAATTTTGTGAACAACCATCAATTAAAAATTTATACATGATCCGATTGGTCTCTATAATACATCATTTGAAAGCTAAGAATGTCTACCTTTCGATTGTGCAATTACTTTTTTTGACGAAGTCGTCCATTTTTCAATAAAATTAGAAAACGCGGGCTCAAGGAAAAAACGCACTTTTTTTGGTGTTTTTTTTCTCCCTGCTTTTTATTTCTAACATTTCAACACCTTAACTAGTGTAACTGGGGAATTCCCACCTTTCATTCGATGTATATAAGTCATACCTTTGATACCCCGGGGAAAACCAGTATATCTAAATGTATACGCTATAATTTATTACTCTCGTTCCTCCGTCGTTCGCCGCGCGTGTGCTCTACGTGGCGCTCGTGTCGTCTGCTCATCTATTTGTGGTTCGTGTGAGTCACGCCAGTGACAGCGATAATATGTTATCCCAAGAGGTAGAATTAGAGGAAACTGTAGACTCAGAAGAACTTGTTGACGGGGTAGAGCTAGAGGGAGCTCCAGACCCAGAAGAAGTTCTTGACCAAGAATCAGATGATAACTGGTGACGAACAGATTTATGTCATAATTGCAATGTATTTTTATGTACTCCTTTCATCAATTCACGGACAATTAACCCGCGAATCTCTTGTACTTTTGTTAAATACTTTCTATGTAATATTTTAGTCTATAATGTATTATTCTTGTATTATATTGGGTTCTCTTGTTGATAAATAAATAAAAAAAATATATTTTTCTATAATAAATGAAACATGGAGAACGTTTATAACTCGTTATTCCAAAAACTTCAATCAGTCTAGTTGCAAAAAAATTTGCAAAAATTTGCGGAGAATCTGCAAGAAATTGTTGCTGAGTATTATGGGTAAATATTCTTCACTCTTGAGGCATTTTCAGTTTTCCTTTCCAAAAGCCTAATGAACTTCAGATTTTTGCCACATGTGCAAAGCTGATTGTCGCTAGATTCAGGTCCACTGGTGAGGTATATCTCGCTAGAATTAATCTTATAGCCCGTTTTCCCAATAAGTATATCTAGAGGCCTCATCTGAGAGGAGAACAAGACCCTCGGAAACATAAGTATCCATCAAAAGTGTCTGGTTACAGGGTTTCTCATTTATGGCACCGAGAATTTTCCCAATCTGTAAAATGTGGTGGCGCCATCTACAATTGGTTTCCACAATCCAAAACATTGAAAATAATGGATTTCCAACACCCCCCAGCTCAAATTTTGTACAAAACTTGCATATTTCACAAGTCTCAAAATTTCCGGTATTTCAACCAGAAAATATTATTGTTGCGGAAAAAATCATGAGGACCATTTTTGTAGAAAATGACCTGAGCTTCAATTTTTATCCGAACCGAAAATCTCTAACTGCCATATTTTAGGAGATATTGGCTGAAAACCTATTTTCCTGGTCTTTTGGGGCCATTTTCTCCGCCCTCGCACGCGTTTTCATGCAGAACTTTGTCTCATGTTAAATGATGTACCAAATGCAACTTCCAACCGGAAGATGAAAACAGGGCGTCATTAATGTTAACTTTGCCTTTTTTTCCTCCTTCATTTACTGGACTCATTCCCTTGGTGAAAAAGGCGGACACTCACCCAAACTCAGGCCCGCGTTTATCCTCAATTTATATCGTTAAATAACTCCTAGACGTCTTCAAGAGCTTCCTAAGGAACTAAGTAGAAGAAAAGGGGCACAATCGGCTCCATTGAATGTCACTTCACTACAAACTCATACATACTTGGTTTTTTGAGTCTGTTGATTGAACGTCACTTTAGAGAATGAGGTTTGTTTGTCTATTCAAAATGATAGGCAAATAACAAGTTGACAATTGAATACTGCTTTTCCATAACCAATTAGGGACAAAACAATGAACTGTAATTTCAACACCTCTGACGCATTATGGAAATAGAAAAGTATTTTCATAGGAATCCAATTAAATTTCCAATAATTTATAAGCCGACGATTTTTTTTAAATAATTATACCTGAAATATGGGGTTCTGTTAGATTCAACCATTTTCAGTAATAATTTAGTCCTTTAACATGAACAAAATTCAACGAAGCTGCTTATTACATCCTAATGATGGAGAAAAATTTCACGTGAATGAATTATGTGAAAAAAAGTCTTCGCAAAAAAGATACCTTGTTAACCTCCAGTGAAATTTAAATAGTTGGTAAAAAATAATACGTTGTCGTAAGCCATCGTGAACTTAATGATCTATCGACAATCATTTATCTATTCCAAGGATGGCCGATGCATTTTTTCAGATCTTGACGTGGAATCGATATGACATTAAGAAAACCTCTTTAAAAGTAGAACACGGGTATTTGAATACGTTCGAAGGACTTGGGAATACTTTGAAAATTTCAGTTAACTCTGTTGAGATGTAATCCTAAAGCTTATTTTTGAAAAGAAGGAATGCATTAGGTTATACTGGAATAAAATTAATTGCAACAAAATAATTCAGTATAATAAATTTTCGTGGAATGGAATCATTTCCAGATTTATTTTGATTTACATTGGTATGGATAATTTCCCGAGAAGAATCTTGTCTTTTTTTCCACCAAGATTGTTTTGTTGCCGTTCTTGTGAATTTTTCCCCATCACCATATAAGGTCAGGTGAGTGGAGTCAATTTTTAAAACATGTTAATCAATTTCACGTATTTTGCTATCAGGATCATCAATTACTTAAGTTCATTCATAAGTTTGCAATAACAAAACATGACAGATGTTTTACATCGTTGCCACGTTGTAACTTTTTCCAGCTTTTGGCATTAAATTATATTGATAAGTTGTTTTGAAACGTTAACTTTGTTAGTTAACATTTCAGATATTAAAAATGTGCAATAATGACTTCAGAATTTTGATTTTTGATGGAAAAGTCTATATATATTACCTAAAAATATTTCATTCAAATATTTAATAAATTATTTCACTTTTATGATTTGTGGTGGACTAAACTAGTAGACCAAAAATCAATATTCAAGAGGTATTTTACCGCGAAATTTGAATTTCGAATGGTCTTCAAATACAGATGAGAAAGGTACCGGCGGGTCTTCTCTCATCGTCTGTAGACATAGCAAGAGATGGAACTGTGCAGTAGTCCAAGTAATAATTTTAACAATTTACACAAAATCTAATAGGCAGCCGTAACTTTTTAAGTTCCCATCTGGATTACTGGTATGTTATTTATCTTGTTACATTCATATTTTAAAAATTTCAAAATTCAATATTAATATTCAATGAGTAATTTTTTTTTGTACTAAATGGATACCCATTTTGGAAGCCACATGGTTATACGTTTCCCCTCCTATTTAGCTAAGTTTTATAATAGATATTTTTAGTTTAATATTATTGTTCCTTATTTTTTTTTCAATTCAAATCTTAAATTTGTCCAGGATGAATCCTTAGGTTCAATTTTTAAATTGTAACAATTGAGCTAGACAGATATACTCATGCTAAAGTTTTTTTTTTGTTATTTTTTATACTTATACCGAAATAATTATTGTTGCACAGTTCTCTGGACACAGTTTCCTGGAACACAGTGGTGGATTACCTATATTAAGTTCCTGACAAACAGTTCATGGAGTAGTAGTTTACCGGATACAAATTTTTTTTGGAGACATAAAGTTCTTGCATAACAATATCCCGAAGCTATAGTTTCCTGGATATAGTTCACCGGATAAAAGTTTTTTTTTTGAAACATAAAGTAACCTGGATACAGGTTCTCAAATACCGTTTCCTGTATACAGTCCATAGAAGCACATCAACAGTTCCAGTTCAACTTCATCTTCATCCTCATATGTTTTTTTGTGCTAAATATTTTTTTATATATCCTTATTGTTTACTGACCCATTTTTTTTGCAATTTCAAAATCGTGATTATATACATTTTTTTACGTAGTGGTTTCATTTATTATACAGAAACTAAGTTCTTTCTTTTTTTTTAAACAGATTAAAATTTAGCTGACCTTTAGATTTGATTTTCTTTCTAATTTTCTGGTCTCTATCTCAGGCATAGCTAGTTTCTTCACGTTGGATTCCAGCACGTGGTCTCGAAGACTTCGTAGTGCTTCCCACACATTCCGGTAGGTGAATCGATCTTGAAATTCGTCCTTTGTTACAAGATAGAAGATGTGTCGTGAGTTTTGTTTGAGTTTCAGTGTTTTGCCAGGGGTCGAAATCTGTTCTGAAAGTTTTTCTGATTGTCCAATCTTCTTTCGAAAGACGAATGCCAAACCTCGTGCATTTTTGATATTGGCTGGGATATTGTGTGCCAGTGAATAGTCTTCCGGGAGCGTGAACAAATCTTGTCGTTGCTCTGTAGTAACTCCAAATCTAGCTTTACCGGTACCTCCATATGCGCCCATAAACTCTTCGAAGGCAGGGTCAGGATCTTCCCGGATATGGTTCACTCCTTCTTCTTTGTCATGATCTCCTTCGAATGGCGCTAGTCGATTTTGGTGGACTACTGCGATAGATGACGTCGTTGATCTTCTTCTTTATTAAGTACGGACCCTCCCAAGATTTTTGTAGTTTTGGAGAAAAGCCCTTTCTCCTCGTCGGGTTGTGTAACCATACTTTGTCCCCTTCTTTGAAACTGCCTTCTGTAGCCTGCGTGTCGTACCGTTTTTTCATTCTCTCGCTGGCAACTTGGAGATTCGTTCGAACCAATTCGTGTACATCGTCCATCCTTTTTCTCAACCGGATCACGTAGTCTTTTCCCGCTAGATCTTCTCCAGGACGACAACCAAATTCCAGGTCACAAGGAAGTCTCATTTCGCGTCCAAATAGGATTTTCGCAGGTGTTTCACCTGTAGACTCATTGATGGCAGATCGATACGCCAATGCAAATAGGGAAAGGTACTGGTCCCTATCTTTCTGGTGGCTGGAAACTACTTTGGACAGGTATTTTCCTATGGTCCTGTTCATTCTTTCGACCATTCCGTCTGACTGTGGATGCAACGCCGTTGTCCTGGTCTTCTCCATTCCCAGCTTCCCACAAATTTCCTGGAATACATGGCTTTCGAAATTCCTTCCCTGATCGCTGTGAACTTCCAAGGGCACGCTATATCGGCAAATGAATTCTTTTACCAATACATCCGCGACCGTTGTGGCCTTTGGTTCGGAATCGCGTAAACTTCTACCCATTTGGTAAAATAATCCATCACAACCAGAATGTATTTACCACCATTGTCTGTCGTCGGAAATGGTCCTTCGATATCTAATGCAATCCTTTCGAATGGGCTTCCAGCATTGTATTGTTTCATGGGGGCCTTTCTCTTGCGATGTGGTCCATTACTCGTAGCACAATTCGTACACTTCTTACACCAGTCCTTCACATCGTCGGAGCTGTTCATCCAATAAAACCTTTCACGGACTCGCTGAAGGGTTTTCTTCACTCCCAGATGACCTCCTGATGGACTGTCGTTTAGTTTCCTCAGTATCTCAGCTACTCTCGATCTCGGGATAACTATTTGTCGTCTATTTTCGGAACCATCATCGTTTTCAAGGATTCGTTTCAACAGGCCTTCTTCTAGGACAAGGGAGTCCCACTGAGCCCAATGTGCCTTCAGTGTTGGTGAAAATCTTGACACTTCTTGCCAGGTAGGTCGCCGGTTTTCTTGCTTCCATTGCCGGATCATCTTTAGGTGTGGATCAGTATCTTGATCTTCTCTAATCCTGGTGGGTGACCATTCTTCATTGCTTACTGTAGTTCTTAAAACTGCAGCTTTCTTAGATTCCACCTTGTTGCAGTGGGAACAGTCTGGTTGGCACGGTCGTCTAGACAGGGAGTCGGCATTTTGGTGACTCACACCAGCCCGATGCTCGATGTTGTATACAAGGAACAATCACAAATTAACTACAAGGAACAATCACAAATTAACTAATTTACAATGTGAATGCTAAATTGAAATATTGTTATTATTTTCAAAACTATTGTACATAACTATAAAAGAATTTTTATTCGCAACAGCATGAACAAATCTCTGAACTGTCATAAAATATTTGTCCATTCTAATGGATTATTTCTATGATCCATGTATTGAACTTTAGATGACAGTTCAATATTTTTTTTGTAAATTTGACATACAGGGTGTTCTTTTTATAACTGTATATTGTTGGAAAGTGTATGCTTATTAAAAATGAAAATTTTATTACAATATATTATTATTATTATTAATACTTATCCTAATTATGATCTAGGGAACTAAATTTCTACATTCATGAGTGACCATTTTGGACAAAATAAATTCGTGTAAGAATTTCTGAGGTGAAACAATGGAATTTGAAGTATACTGCCAGATCCATTACAGCTAGTGATTCTAGTAGCTTACATAAGGTGAGTGTTTGGTTGTATTAGTTATATTTATTATATGTTAGTTTGGCTTTCGATCTCGGAAGCTTCATAATATACATGAAGTAACCTTTGTTGATTGTATCAAGGGTACTCCATATATTTTTGTTAATTACTTTCAATTAATTAATCACTTTAGTTTGAGATCAACTTTTGGCTTACAGTAAATGTAGAATAAAACATGAATTAGATATTCAACGGAGAACAATTATATCAACACGTTGTTTTTGATAAGTTAAGTTTAACGTAACTTGATAATACATCTAATCATGTCACTATCTTCTATATTATGATAATCTTACAAGCTGAAGGATTCACGCCTTCTATTTTTTTTCGATGTGTCACAGGTGTCGGAGTGACGATTTGAGCTGGTCAGTTGCCTCGGGCAAACTTACCTGACACCCTTAAAAATATCAATTCGGGTAACTGTTTACTTTTCTGAACTTCCCAATCTCCATTATAGCTGGCATTACGCATACAGTCGTAGGAAGCAACTCTGTTTTCTTAACTCCTTGGTATATGTATATTTTGCTAGTATAAACATTTTCCATTGCATAGTCCAGGATTTGTCCTATACATCTACTGGCTCAGTTTCTGGCATCAGTCTAGTTAGTGGAATTAATGAAAATTCTGATATAGGAGAAAAAAAAACTGCAGTATTTTGTCCGAGCTGAAGCTCCAGCAAGACAAATAGTTCATAGTTAACCTGCGCCAAAGTAAACTATATGATGGCAAATAATGGCTTGAAACATTCAGTTTCTTCTTCACTTACGATACATCCATACGGCCTATCAGTGAAATGTATGGACAAAATTTCAACTGAAGACACATTTGACTGACCTGATACCAATCTGAAAGATTGGATGGGTTTATAGTCTGAAGCGATTAAAAATAATATAATATTGAATATTATTTTCAATGGAGTATTCGTGAATAATGTCACGAATAACGTGGATCAGTTTTTGTCTTGCACTAAACATGGTCACATTACTACTGAAGACCCCAAATATCTTTTATCTTCAACAAAATAAGGAAAAACGGCTGTTTATATAAATTTAACAAATTGTGAAAAATAAAAAGCAATGAGGATTTGGTTCCTACCGTATTGCAGCAGCTTGGACCATCATCTTACCTGAAACAAAAAAATTGCATTAGGTTTTATTTAAAATAACTCTTATACACATGTGTTGAACCAGAATCTACATAAAGATTTTTCCCGGATCCTCTTTCTCCAGATTACCAGTTTATCACAGGATAGTCTAATAATTATAATCATTGGATTCAATTTTTGCAATTTTTTTCCACCAGAAGATTTTTGCATAATTCAAAACATCGGAAAAACGTTGTAATATTTTACTAAGCAAGATAACCGTTCAGGGTCCCAATATTTTACTAAGTGATGTACTTTTTCATGTCATCGACTTAACACATTCTGGAGAAATTTCCGGATAATCTACCACTACTTTTTATATACTATATATTTGCTGAAGAGTGGGCTGAATATTCGACTCAACTCTGTAATCCTAACGATGGATACTTGCTCATTATTTCACCCAAATCCTTTCTGACTATACAATGTATATCTGTCCACTAACTTTTGGGTTGTGAGTTGCAACTTTGAATTTTATCAGTCATTGGCGAATATTTCAAATATACCACGTAAAAGGAAAAGTGTAACTCAATAGATTCACACAAAAAATCGATGTTGTCTGGTGGTATAATACGACTTTTGGAAGTGCAAACTTCCACTGAAACATCTCTTCGACCATTTGATGGAACAACAAGTGCTCCACGAGCTTTTGATGGGCCTGTTGGAAAAGCTTTACAGAAATGTGAAGATCTACCACCGGTGGGATTCAAAAAATTTCATGCGACTCATCGATTGTTATAAGCACTGATCTAAATACCGATCCGATCAAAATATCCAAAACTTAAATCGAATTTATTATAATTCAAGGAAATAAGTTGATTATCGAAAACTATACATTTTTCCAAATATCACTCAAATATTATACTTTCGGTAAACGGTAAACAAAACGTCGGAAAAGTCTCCATTTATTTTCATCACACAACTTATCAACCAAACCTGAGAAAAAAAAACCGTTAAGCATTTACTGACTGATTGCAAACAATTTTCCGCTACATATCAACAAATTGACCCAAGGCCTAACCTCAAGGAAATGCTCCGCTGCCCCAACGAGATCAAAAAAATCTTAGAGTTTCTGAAAGCTACTCATCTCTACCATGAAATCTAATTTGAAAAAATAGTCAAAATTGTTATCCAACTCATTGAAATCTTCACAGCTACTCATTTTTATGCCAATGAACAGCGCTGTCGAGGCAAAATATATTGAATTAATCGAATAAAGATCGTTCAGTGATGAAAAATATTATGTTGCAGAACGGAAACAATTTGTTGAGCTCGTCTAGTCGAATGGAATTCATCAGCTCAAGTTATAAGTATCGGTTAATTTCACATGAGATTCGATATTTCCAATCTGAGACATGACCAGCATCCATCCGTTACATTCGTTTAACAAACACAACAAGAGGAGCTCATTCAATCGCAATATTTGGAAAATTTGCACACAAATATGTCAACTCGACATATCACCGAAATAGCTGCAAAACAATATAAGATCGAAACTAGAAATTATAAGTTACATCAAAGTTATTTTCTTAAAGCTCAGCATGTTATAATTAAAATTCAACATTGTGAAGTGATAGTGGAAATTATATTGAATTTCTTATAAAACATTCTTGATCCAGTCGCAAATGAAAGAAATGACTTATAATGATACTGTTGCGCCATTTATCATCAAACACCATGAAAGGATATTTTCAATCTACCAATCATAAGCAGTGGGAGCCAACTAATTATTCATACTCCAATCTCAGTTGGGAAAGTTTAAAAATAAGGTTAGAAACGTTTAACAATACTTATGATTTATTAATAAATGAATCTACTGATAGGTGTTCACATGAAGTTGAGTTTGACAACATTAAACTAGCTACCAAGTGGAATAAAAAACTAGATGCAGTCTTGCCAGGATCACCATGGGCGACCCTGGGAAACTGGCGCCGAAGAAATATTTGGCGATGACCAGGAAAAATCTACGTTTAACAGTAGTATTTCTGACTGGTCACTGTCAACTAAGGAAACACCTCCATACTATGGGGCTAGTGGACACACCTCTATGCAGGATGTGTGAACAGGAAGATGAAACTGTCAAGCATGTCTTATGCAAGTGTCCGGAGTTATCGTCAATAAGAGAGTGTGTGTTCGGTGAGTATTGGCCTACACCTGCCGATATAAAGGAGATGTCTCCTAGTGACCTGTCCACCTTCCTGAGAAGGACAGGATGGACGATGACCTAGGAGAACAACGCCTCGGGAGGATGTACAATGGGTCACATGTGGCCTAAGTGCTGTGAGCCTAGACACTCACCCTCCCTACTCTACAGATACAGAAAAAACTAAAGTGATATTGCTTAGGGTGTTGTTACTGGGAACTTCCATATTAAACATTAATGTCTTGTGAAACACGTACTGCTACATCAGATATACTCCAAACACAGTAAAATGATATTTTGATCTCTTCAATAGGAAAAACTCAGATCACTTTCCACTACAGATATTCTTTTTGTATTTTAGTGGTGAAGAATTGGGAATATCTCACTTCAAAGTTCTCCTGATCGACTTCGTGGTATTCTAAGGGGAATGGTACACTATGGTAACTACATGTCGAGGCGGAAGTGAGAATTGCTGCATACAGGCTGGAATGAATTGGAAACTGGTACAAAGGAACCAACACCCATAGTCGTTCCAGGATCTCATATGTTATCACAAACTCGCTTCTTGGAATGAGCAGTGATAATATGTTGACCACAATCAACGATAACCAACAATACCCTATCTATACCTAACCTGGATAAGCTGGAAGTATGCAGAAAGGGACGTAGGTGTGAAACACACACGGAATGAAATTTACATGAGTACAGGAACATGAGTTGACGATGCTAGACCCAGGCGCAATGTCCTCGCTTAGTTGGGGAATATTGCATCCGTATTCCAGACAGAAATCTGCCCTATCTACACATGTTCGCAAATGAACACATCAGAGGAGCCTGTATTCGGAATATCAAAAGCTGCTGCTTGTGGTTGTATCTCTCTTAAGATTCCAACTGAACATCAGAAGTGCTGAAACCTCGTATTAAAACAGGAACACAGCAAACTCCTGGTCAAAAAGCACTCGGAGTTGCTGACTAGCAAAATATTGAATTTCATCAGGGACCAGATGTGGAAAGTGTCAGGAACACTCACCAGTCAATGTCTCCTAAAAAGGACATTCATTTATATATGGGGAAGAAACTATTTGTCGGTTGTACATGGTAGAGGTGAAAACAGCCTCACACATTGTCTTCGAATTTGAAGCACTGTCTCATTGGAGATATATACTCCTAGGACTAGAACACCCAGGGAAGGATTTTCCCAAGAAGTGAAAGCACTGATAAGCCTGATAAGAGCTACTGGTCTCTTCACAGGAACAGTACAACCAGGAGCACAAGGAGCATGGAGCACCTTGGTGTCAAAGCCTCTGACTGGTGGTGACAAACTAAACAATCACCCCATTTCGTAAGACTTGTATTATAGGTGCACATAAGACACAAATTCCACTAATTTCAATGGTGAGCATTTCTCATAACAAAAGGATTCATTATTTTGCTATTGAGGAAGCAAGGAAAATATTTTTCATCAGAATTTTCGAATATTTTCCAGATACTTGTATATTTTTTCACCTCTTGCAAGCTTCGTTTTCAATCTCCATGGAAATAAATGTTGTTAATCTACAAAGCGACAGACTAATATTCAATTGCTTATTCTGCCAAAATATTTTCAATTTAATCTAATCAATTGAGCTTCCTCGACCATTCAGAAAATTCTATAAAATAAAACTTATAATTGATCACTGAATACTAATCCTTCATCTCTGTTTGTTCATAAAATATATACACAAGAGTTTAACATAGTTTTGTATTGTGTATATTGAGTTCTTTGTGATCACTTACATATACAAAATGTTTGTTCCGTGATACAAAGTTTATTTTCTTTCTTTTTTTCTCTTATTCTTTTGGGAATCAAACCACAATAATGTTTTTTAAAAAATAAAAAACATTATTGTGGTTTGACTCCCAAAAGAATAAGAGAAAAAAAGAATAAGTAATGCCACAAGGAACTTACAGAAGATATTTATTTTTCTTAATTTTTTATATTTCCCTCTGTTTGATTAGGTGAATGCTTTGTGTGGTTATTTTATTGTCTAATTCAGCGCTGTCCAGCCCGCGAGTTACTGTAAACGATAAAATTGACGCAAGTGCACTATACACTATTGAGAACTCTTTCAGACCAACTGCAAGCTGCGTATGGTGATTTGCTTACACACAGTAATATTCACTGGTTCAGGGCGGGGAAATGCATGGAGTGATTTTTCACACTTTAATAAAATTCATCTTCTTTCAACGGAAGTTGGCATCAATGAAGATTTGATTGCAATTCCAGGTCATGAATATTTTCTCCGTAAATTTCCTTTCCCAACAAACATTATACATTATTCAAGTAGGTACCTATTCGAATGAATTTGCAAGGAAAAGATCAAGATGTGTGTGGTGTATATAAACATATTACAGGATTCAGAAACGAATTGATATTGTGGAAGTAAAAGTTGCAGGGAAATAGTGTTCTTTCGAATGCTGCAAAGAGATGTATAAAAAATGGACGCCAGTTACGTGGAAATGAATTTTGATATTTTTTCACCTGAATAAGATATACTTATCAAATATTTTCACAATTTGATGATCCAAAGATTGTTTGTCAATAACTACGGCTGTAATGATCCCATTAAATAGTTTGAGATTGATGATATCCCAATTTAATTGAGTTTTTATCACTTCTTATGTATCATTTTGATAAATAACATTGTTTCGTTTGTTACTATGTGATTTATTATCTTAGCAATAAATATAACAATATTTCTTATTTGAAAATATAAAAATATTGTCGAAAAAATGGTATTATCTTTGACTTGATTTTTTTGGTATAAATGAAATAACTTTTGACTTAATAGCAGCTGAAAAGTCAGCTGCTACTTACTTATCTTTTTCGGCCAGCCAAATATTAGATGGCGAAGTGAGCTTGGACTATACCTATAGGTTAGTAGTTTACCTAACTAGTGCGGAAAGTGATACTTTTCCACACGATATTTCAGATGGTCAAACGACGCGTCAGCGGACTTCGGCCAGCAATCGCGTGCAGAAAAGTTACTTCACCATCTTGCTGCCACCATATTGTTTGCCTTTCACGTAAAGGAATATCTTCAAGTAATTCTGGTAGATTATTTTGAAGAAATTCGTTAATGTTCCTTCATAAAAATAGGGACCAATCAACCGACCGTTAAATAAACCGCACCAAACATTGATTCCCCATATTGTTTGAAAATTGGTTTGGTGCATCCACTTTGGATTCTCCTGCGACCAATAATAAAAATTAGAGCGATTAACAATACCATTTTTATGAAATCTACTTTCATCACTCCATTATATTTTTTCTTAAAAAGAAGGGTCATTATTAATGTATCTTAACATTTCAGCAATAAAATTAATTAATAAAATATTGCTTCAATAAATTTAATAAAAATAAATAGCTGCTATTATCATTACTGCACAATACAGTGATGACAAAAGTGTGGTATCGTTGAATTTGTTTTTGAATGATATATCCAAAATTGTAATATTATACCGGTTGTCCCATTTAAAAAAATTATGTTGGGGTCACGTGACCCGAAATGACAGGAAAAACGGAAGTCATTTTATAATAAATATAAGCATCAGTTTCGACTGTTTTCATCTGCCAAATTTCATACATGTCATATGAACAGTCTTCAAGGAATTGGACTGTCAAAACGTCGTGGGACAGCCTGTATGAGTTGTTTCTTAAAGAAAACATATTTGATCTCTCATGCAACAAATTTTGAAATGTGAAGCTTGAAGGTGCCTTGAATTTCAATAAAATGTTTTCTGTATATTTTCCATCCACATCCTATTATCATTATATTTTTATTATTATGATTATCATCAATATACAAAGCTAACCATTCAAATATTTTCAAATGACAGCAAGTTTTATATAAAGGAAATCTTTGTTTACATATTCACATGTTATTTCACTTCTCTACGATACAATTTTCCGAGTACATTGTTACAGAAATAAACCACGAATTCAAACTCAAACAACTACTCCATTCCACAAAATGGTAAATATAGACAACCAAACTAGAATTTGGAAGTATTTCGATATTCTGCAATATTCAGACAACCCTACGTTCCGTTAAGTTGGATATTGTGTAAGCGCAGATCCACACAAATAAATCAAAACTACCTAGTTATGAATGATTATTTATTGTCCAGCCACTATTTCCATCGCTTCATTTGAGAAACTGTTGTATTTAAAATACAACCAGCTTCACTTGATCTTCGACAACGTATTATTAATGAATGTGCATTAATTTCGCGAGAAGTTTTTCAGAATTAAGGGAGTAGGTTCGAAAATAGATGATATTTTCATTTAGCACGAAGTGGTATGCATTTAAAGCATCCAATTGAATAAAATAGCGTCATAAAAACACATCTCGATTTATTTGAATAGGCATGATGAGAGTCACAAAGAATCACTAAAATATTGATTTTATATAATTATATAAGATACAGAGATTCTAGAGAAATCACTTATTTTTATTTTACATGTGTGATTACATTTATTTTAGGGAGAATATAAGCACTAAATTCAACCATCCGCCATTTTATCTCAAACACCAATCAGAAGAGAGTGACGTCGTTCTTTCGCAAATATCTATGATCCGAACATTTGTTTTGAACTTACTTTGTTGTTTATTAGCTTTGATTGGTTCATGAGTCAAGTGTTTAAAGTTTGACTCATATAGAAATACTCGGAGGCATATAATCTGTCTATGGTTTCACTTTGACGACTTTACCACAGGACACAGATTATAGATAACCTATCGACACAGATCACCTATAATTGGTATTTACGAATTGATGACATCAAAGACAGACGCCATTACTATAGCGTTTTGGCGTATAATTTGAAATATGTTCTTTAAAGTTGAATTTTTCCTTTAAAAACTTTTTTTCTTACAGAAATAACATTTTTCTACTACCGTGCGCTTTAACCCACTTTCCCGCACGCATTTTAGCTTTGAAAGTGTCACTTTCCCGCACTAGTGCGGGAAAGTAAAATTATGCAAATTTTGACCTTATTAGATAGTTTTTTACTTCGGAAGTTATAACTATTCTTACACCAGATGAATAAATAGTCCATCAAATAAAACCTACATGTTTTCTAGCTTTTTGTTGCATTTTTAATTTTCTGAAAATATAAATTCTTTCATCTACAAATGACTTAAAATTGTTGCCGTCACCTTCATCGTCATCTTTATGTGACCTGCAAACGATGCCATCCTCATCAACGTCATTCACTCACCAGTTAACACCAAATAACTCCACTGGACCGGCAATTTTAAGTAATTCACAGAATGCAACAAATTGTGTTTCTAATAATAATATTTATAATAATAATTGATGATAATAATAATAGTTTTTGGTTAGTTTTGTATATGCATGTTAAAATAAAATAAATTTTGAAAAATGGGTTGATATACTTATTTGTATATACGGTCGTAGAAAAAATAATGTTCCTAACTCGTGCGTAAAGTGTCTTTCCCGCCCTTGACCGCTTGCCCGAACTCCGCTTCGCGTCGTTCGGGTCAACTGCAGTCGCGTGCGGGAAAGTATCACTTTCCGCACTTGTTAGGAAAATAACTATTATTGTAGATAAATTATATACGTGGGAACATCGTGGAGCAGTTTTTCAAAATCAGTACTTTTTTTGGACCTAACCTAACCTGTACTAGATTGAAACAGAATTCTTGAGCAGGTGAGTACCACTTGAAGCTCTACAATGCAAAGTATCACAGGTAGTACCTTCCCAAATTTCGGTGTTGAGGTGCATGAGGCTCAAGAAGTCACTTACATCATGTTTGATTTTAAACGTTATATTGTTTTGTGCTGTTGGAAAAACTACTGTCAAGAAATAACATATATGTCAAATGTATTATTTTTTTATCCAATATATCACCTTGCAAGCTATCGAAGCTTCATGTGTTCGAATGATAATTGCATGCTCCTTGGTTTCCACACATTCCACATCCAAAATATGGTAGCTCTAGTTCGCTCTACCTTTATAAATTTTGTATCAAATTGCATTCTTCCATTTTCCCACTTTCAGAGATATTTGCATCAGAAGTCACCAAATTGTCACCCTGTATGTGTAATACTTGATTCAATATTGAATGCATCAGTTCAGAACGAATATTAATATCAAGCAGATTATTGTTAATTTCAAGATTAGCATTGTTACTAGTTACTAAAATTAAAAGGCTCAATTTATTTGAGTATTTTATTGTAATTCAAAATTAAGTAGGTATTCAAACCATACTATTTTCATATATATTTTTCAGATATGACAGATACATCAATTTTTGAATTACTCGACGTCGATGTTGAATGTAAGCTAGACACGGCCACTCACTGTGAATAATGATTGTTATCCATTGTCACGTTTTGTGAATAGTGAAGAATAATCATTAGCGTTTATCAATGGACGAGTTATATACCAGGCAAATGCTGCAGACATAATAAATAAAAAATACTAAAAAATGTTATTCGCATAGGCTAGCGGGTTTCTTCGTTATTTTTTGGTTTTTATTATATATATTGAGTCAACTTACCAACTATGTTGTACCCGAAAAGTTTGCAGGTAATTTTAGTATATAGGTATATGTGTGTATATCATGGGAATCTATGGATCTTGTATTAATAGTAGTTTTGTTTGAAAAAATACCTTCATCAATAATTTAAAAATTTTATCGGTCCAACACCACTTGATGTACAAAATTATATCAAAACCACTAGCCTAACACTCAAGTTCTGTTCTTTAATCGACCACATTTGTAAACAATACAACGTGGTGGAATAATTAGGCTGTACAGGACTGAACACTGAACTTAAACTATGAAGATAGGGATATAATTACTACCCAAAACTATTCGAACAAGAAGAGAGAGGTTAACACAAGGGTCTAGTTTCTTGCGGCAGTTTTTGGGTCTTCCGCTTGTTATGCAATGAATCAAACTCAAGGGTTCTGGGATCCACAATTCTCTTAATGGAATTATCAGGGACGTCGTAAGTGATTTATGGCTAATGGCTTGAAATTCGACAAGCATTTTTTCAATTGCAATCTTTAGGTTGAATATTAATTCTGGTTTTGTGCTCCCATGAATTCATCGGAATGGCGGGAAAAATGTATTTATGAACCAAAATATCATGTCATATCATACAGCGTGTCCACAGATAGGGTATCCCATAGGAGAAAAATGTTTAAATATTAGTTTTAGTGGAAAATGTTATTTTTGATAAGAAGTTTTGCTTGATCTGAAGCCCCATGAAATGAAATAAAAGTTTTTCAAAACCCGTCCCATTTCATAGTCAGTGTTGCAATCTAAATTATGCTATTTTTTGTTCCTACGCTTCGCCGCTGGCTCAACATTTTCTTGGCCTTCACCACAGAGAGCTTGACAATACACAGTCCGCGAACGTGAGCGAGTTATGGCAGAAAAGCGCACCATACTACTACTACTACAGAATGTGCAGGCGAGCCTTGACCTAGCCAAACTAAAGTCACGGTTCCGGCACTGAGGCCACTGGCGGGCCCATTGTGCCATTCCTGCTACCTAGTCATCCATGAAGCCGAGCCCTTCAATAAAGGCCACAACCTTTTTCAGTGGATGCCTGCTTGTGTCTCCAGAAGCCATGAGAGTGACTCCGATGATTCGCCTGCGTAATACAGCCCAGTGTGGACACTCTAAGAGAACATGAACTGACGTTTCATCAGTCATACCGCAACCCCTACATAGGGAACTTTCTTCTACTCCTAGATTTTAGAGGTGCTTCCTCATATAGCAGTGCCCTGTTAGGAGTCCTGCTATCTTCCTCAACCTACTCCTTGGTAGTTCAATAGCTGTCCCAGCGTGTCCATCAGTATATCCCTTCAGTAGAAGTTTGGATTGTCTAGGACCCTGCAGAGCATTCCAATGAGCGAGGTGCTGATTCCTCAGCCACTTCTTCGTCTCCTTGCGTATTCTTTGTTTTGTTGTTGTGAACAAATGATGCCCATGTGAATGAATCAGGAGCTGTTTTGTTTTCTGATGAGAGCACATTCACACTTGACGGTCATGTTATTTGTCAAAATGGTCGCTATCGGTCTAATCAGAATCATGGATAAGAGAAGAACATACAAAATATTTCGAAAAAGTTAATATTTGGGCAGGAATAGTTGGAGATCATACCGTAGGTCCTTTTTCAATTGATGGCATTTTGAATGGATATAATTATTTAGGACTGCTACGAACTTTGACAAATTTATATACTGATCCAGCAATCCCACAAGGTCCTGCCAATACAATATGGTTCTAGCAAGATGGAGCATCGCCTTATTCCCATATTAATGTGCAGCAGTACCTGAACAAAATTTATCCCAATCTGAGGATAAGGAGGTGCAGATCGATAGAATGGCCAGCATGATCTCCTGATCTGGCGCCACTAGACTACTTTTCGTGGAAATATGTTGAAAGTATTATATACAAAACTAAACCCCTCAACCTAGATGACTGAAAAGGACTAATCACCCTTGCGATTGGAATAGTTACGCCTGAGATGTTGAGTAACGTTAGAAGACATTTTCTTTACCAGATTAGCATGTTGTCAGAACGTTCGCGTCGAGCACTTTGAACATTTCATGCTATTTCCGACTAATGCTGATTCCCAGCATTTTCAAATAATAACTGACATTCCAATTTTCATTCATAGTATCCAGCATATTGTTCCCTGGTGCGAATCTTCAAAAAATGAATAATTCAACTACAAAATACTCGCACTACTGTCTTATTCATGTTGGTACTCTCCCATGCTGCAATTCCTGGAAACAAACAGGTAGATACAAAAGCAAGGGATACAATCAATTACTACAATTTTTCCGAGGTTCCAAAATCTTTAGCTTCGGACGCAGAAAGATCCATTCAAAACCCAGTCTTGGCTCCGCAAAATGAACAAAAACGTGAGCCCCTTGAACATAAATGAAAATGAGAAGGCAAACGATCTTATGGCACCTTAGAATCGAAAATACAAGACTCTCTCACCAGTGTGTAATGAGCCACTAACAGAATCCCATGTACTGAAGGTATGTGGAAAGTTCCGCCTCCAGAGGCGAACAAATAACATCCCCTGCCGAATAGGAGAGACACTTGGTGAAGATCGTGATATATCTCTCTCAATAAACTCTTCAAAATCCATACAAATGTTAAATAAGATTCAACATTCCATTTTTATTACTCCATATTTCCCACAAGTTCACAAATATTAATTGATTTTTCATGTTGAAATTTGTAACTTCATGTATATGTACTTATATTCCTTTTTACCGCTAATAGTCCTAGTGATTAATGCGTTTTATATATAAAGTCTATTATAGTGGATGCCTTTGAAAAACATTAATTCCAAAATATTCATTTCCAGCTTCCCACTCAAATTGGAAGTATTATTAGTGGAACAACAAGTTTTATATGTCGGTTAGGTGATTTCATCTGTGATATAAAACAAAAATCCATCCGTGAATTAAACAATTGAATACCCGATTTGGAGAATGAATTGGTCCTAACAAAAGTTGTATAGAACCAGAACTACAATAAATGGAATATGTATTCACTAAATTTCATATTAATTTCGATTTCACCAACGCATAGAAATATCGAGTATATAGAATGAGATTCAAATATTGACAATTGGTGTGGATCTGGTACATAATCATTTTCATTCAAATTAATAATCAAAGACTCATTATAATAATACCGTCATATAAATATTCAATTGATTCAAAAAAATTGTAGAGCTTCACCGATAGGATGTTTCATTTTGTATTGTTGCTTCAATAGTCCATTGGAGCTTGATTAAAAAATCTGTAGTGTGTCTGTGGACTTATTTTTTTCTCAGGTGAAATTCACATTAAGGGACGTCGTACGAGGACGTGGCAAAGTCTTGTGTGAAGTGCACAACAAATGGGCGAGTGACGTGAAAAGATATATTGGGTATGGTAAGCTTACATAATGAGTGCATAATGTGCACTTGTAAGCAGCTTAAAGATGTAGGCTTTATTCTTGTAATTAATTTGATAGACCTTAATATATAATAACAGAAAATGAACGTATTCAAATAATTCAGGAAATAACAATGAAATTCACTATAACCTACAGCTCATGCATGGACCGCTATACAGTGCTTTTCAGATAAAAGTATCCACCTTTCATAACTTTTGTAATACTGGTATTTAGAAAAAATCCAAAAACACGTCAACTTATGTTGGAAGGGGCAAGCATTATGGCTTATTTGAACTTACTGGAAAAGCCACCCCCTCACCCCTAGCAGCATCCCCTTTATTTTTTTAAATTACTTTTCATATAGGTTAAAGTGGTTAGTTTATGAGATAAACAATTTTTCTTTTGAGAGCACAAATTTCACTTATTATTTACTTTCACCTTATTTGCCTGTA
>CAJUYI010002484.1:13837-31258 GCA_910591695.1 Galerucella pusilla | reverse complement strand
AGCCTTCTCGTAGTTATGTCATTACAAGTAACGTTGCATAGTTCAGTTAGGCTACGAGTCTCGGATGATTATTTTCACCCTAGGGTGAATCATATGGATTGATTAAGCAAATATAATGAAACGGTGTTTTTTCAGCATTTTAGAATGTAAATGTAACACTTTTTCGGAGTTACTAGCTCCTTGGATATTATACATAAAATAATGAATTATCTTTGATATTATACTGAAATTTCAATCAAATTTCTAATTTTCAAATGTTACTCCTGTCAACTATAACCATACTCCTATGTGCGGGAACTGAAAGAGATCCCGTCTTATAACTTATTGCGTCAAAAATTACGTCATTAACATACTCCCCTATTACCGTTCTATCGCAAAAATGCAGTGGGAACTAAATAACAGTTCCCGTTATATCAACGGGATCTCGCGAAAAAATACCAAAAGTCAAATAACGGGTCAATTTTGAGTACAACTATGTAATATCCAATAAACAACCGATTGTTAAAGGATTATTGCATTCCAATACTCTATGTACTTATTGAATTAAACTATTATTGTTCTTTCAATCCACCCAATTCTCCGGATCTTATTTATATAGTTTATACTCTACTATGAATTGTAATTTTTTTTCTAGGTGATCGTCCTCAACTAAAAACCACGGTAGGGGTATTTGTTAATCTGATGTCTGATAATCGATCGAGAACTTTATTTAAAG
The DNA here is from genome assembly GCA_910591695.1 of Galerucella pusilla. Lineage (NCBI taxonomy): Eukaryota > Metazoa > Arthropoda > Insecta > Coleoptera > Chrysomelidae > Galerucella > Galerucella pusilla. The sequence goes on along the minus strand of CAJUYI010002484.1, from coordinate 30,543 downwards.
ACAACGGAGGAGTTGCTAAATTAATAAAAATATTAACAACAGAATGCGAAAGCGATTGGTCATTGGGAAATCTCATTTGCCAAGTCTTGTGGAATTTTTGTATAGAAACAGTTGATCTGCACGAGCTTTTTACCGAGTCGGAGATACATAAATTATTGATACTGTTAGCAGATCACTTGGGTGAGTGTCAAAGTGTTTATTTAGATCTTGTTTAGTTAAATAATAAAACTTCATCAATTTCAGATGAAGAGAAACTATTTGGTATTGAAGAGCATATGGAAGATATGGAAGTCTACGTTACTCAAGAATACTTAATATGGGAGGAATTTGCAAATGTAGCTACTAATTTATTGGAAAAAATTGAATTTTTCTTGGACACATCCGATCAAATAACAAACGAAGAAAAAACTTCGGTTACAAATGAAAAAACCAAAGATTCCAGCACAAATGTTAGTATAACTGCTTGGTAAAATTTTTACGAAAACCATCACATTTAAAACATTCTTGGCTTATATATGGTTGAAATAATACCCTTCTTGGTGTGCGTCATCGATTGTTAATCTCCTTCTATCACATTACGTAGGAAGAAATGGAAAAAAGGCAGGTCTGTGATTAATCATAATCAAAATATCACAATAATGAACCGTTTGAATGTTTTACAAACGTTAACCCTAATCTTTGACTTACAAAAATTTGATTGGTTGATGTTTAGATTACGCGCCAGCGCAACCTATCAATCGGGAGCTCAAAATACTATGAAGGAGTTACTTTCGTAGCGGCAATGTGTCCTACGTCTTTTTCTACTGTCACACTGACAGTTCTTGTCAGGTGTGTACTTTGTTGCTTACGGTCAATTATTATTTATGAAAAGTGAATATTAATCTTATTGTTATATTTATCTAAGTAATACAAAAATATGCCTAGATACACGAAAAAACATCAGCATTTTGAAAGTTCTGAAATATTTTCAGTTATAGAAAGAGATGCTGGTAATTATTGATTTCATAGCCTTTTCGAATTTGGCTGAATACGATCCTGATGATTTTATTTATCAAATTTAAGGTTAGCTATATGTCAAAATAGCAAATAAAATAAACATGCCCAAAACCCGGATATACGTCGCAATCGATGACGCACACCAAGAAGGGTATTATTCCAATTTTATAGACCAGGGTCGATAATTTTTGAAACCAAAAAAAATAACAGTAGGATAAAACACATTAGAAATGGAGGGAAATGTGATAGAATTGAAAAGAAAAATAAATTACGGGCCATCCAAGTTCGGGAAGGGAGTATTTTAGGGTAAAAAATTGTTTATCTTGCTTTCCGGCAAAACTACAAGTCCTATGGAAAAAAGTTGAATGGAAAAGTTGGGGGTAATAAAACGATCTACAACTTTTGTATACACAATGTTTTTACCTAAAAATTTATGTGAAAAATCAAATAACCAGGTTTTTGGTTTTTTTATTATCTTAAAAAGAAATTTTCACGAAATTTGGTGAAAACTTTCCTTATTATATCCCAAATACAATGTGATTTATTTGATTTGAAATATTCATTTTTCTAATTTTGACATATAAAGTGACACTTTTTAAAACTGATTGACATTATGAAACGTCTTACTTTTTATAACTAGTTGCATAAAGTAAAATTTTATGCAATTGGTGACGAAAAATGTATTTCAAAATTAGTGACAAAAAGAATTATTCTATTTATTAAACTGCTATAATACAAGTTAAAAACATAAATTATAAATTAATTAATTATTATAAATATTGATAACACAATTATTGCAATTATTCAAATTAATTCCCGACTATATATTTTTTTCATTGCTCGAGCTTGCTGTTATTTGGGAAGCGGCGCACATTGCATTAGATTTTTCGCCAAATATTTCTTGCGCTATAAGTTTTTTATTATTCATGGAATTTTCAACATATCCCTCCGCAACAGAGGTAGATTTCCAACCTCCATGCCTCTTTAATTTATTATCAGCGCCACTGTCTGCTAGGAAAGTGGCAGAGCTTCTTCTGAAGCAGTGGCCAGTATATAGAACAGGATTTGAAAGACCAAGAAATTGTGCAATAACTTTTGGCAGACTGCTAAATGTGTTAATTTCCACAGGATTCCTGGTACATTTTTCATGTGTTTAAGAACCTGTGGACGCAACTTAATATATTTTCTTAATATTTCAACAAGATTCGTATTTTCAATGTCTCCATATGCAGTGGTAATTGCAAACTGCCCTATAACTTTTGTTTTTGAAGTTGGGATATCAACACGAAAATGGCTTCCTTCGTTTATAACATTTTCAACTGGAAGAAATGTTAATTCTGCTTTTCTGCATGCTCCTGCCATTCCAATTATCATTGCAACCTTAGCCATTAAGTATTCTTTGTCATCAGCTTCCACTAAAAATTTGGCAAAATCCGAGGCAAAATCTTCTTTAATAAAAACTTTTGACTTTTTAGCACTGTACCCGTCCGCTTGCCTTTTAATATATGCTACCAAATTTGTATATTTTTTAATATCAATATTCCTTTTCAGATTTAGTTCAGACCTTAACATTGAATAAAGTGTCCATAATGTGGAAATTTTTAGATCTTTCTTACCCTCAAAATATGCAAGTAAAACTTTCTCATTAACATGTTTAATTTTCTTCTCATCACACCACGTATCAAATTTTTAACTTGTGAGTTTTTGCGAAACTCACTTCGTTCGTTCCGCAAAAATCTCACGCGTTACACAAAATTAGGCATTTCATAACTGATGGCATACTGATGGCAACTGATACCATATTTTGACTATCAAAAAAGCACCCTAATTTTCAATCGAAAAGTCGCGTTAAAATATCAGCTTTTTCTTCGTTTAAATCGCGAGTATTTCAAATCAAATAAATTACAGTGTATTTGGGACAACCAAATTTGTCACATAAATTTTAAGGTAATGTGTGAAAATTGTTTACACAAAAGTTGTACAGCTTTTTATTACTCACAACTTTGCCACTCAACTTTTTTCCGTAGGACTTGTAGTTTTGCCGGAAATCGAGATAAACTATTTTTTACCCTTAAAAACTCACCCTATTCCACTTCCCGAACTCAGATCGCCCGTAATTTATTTTTCCTTTTAATTTTATCATATTACCCTCCTTTTCTGATGGGTTTCATCCTACTATTATTTTTTTCACTTTTTACCATTTTTGAAGGCTTCGGCACTGGTCTAATACTGCCATAAATATAATCTATCCACTCGAGTATCATTGGGATAATGTTATGTCCTAAGTGGTAATTAAGGTTTTATTGCAGTCAAAAGCCAATGGTATGTTTTCAACACTATACAATCTAGGTAGGTATATTATGAATTGTTAAATAATATCACAACACCAAAGATATTTTTATAGTCGAAATTATAATAATATATATAGGTATATACACGAACAATAAAGAAATATTCAAAAAACTAATCACTTCCTATCATATGACAATTTAGTGTATTTATCTATAAATCTCTACGAAATCTTTAGAATTCTAGACCACATATCAAGGAATGTTCACCTTTAGTTAATTGAAAATTATTGTGAAATAAATTGTTTAAATATAAATGATTCCAGTATAACAAAGAAGTGGTTAGATACTTTCAAATTATTATTATAGGAACGTTAATATGTTCCAGTCGCCCTGATGAATCTAATAAACAAACATATTTGATCGTTTTTTGAGTTCATTTAATTTTGATTTGGTGCTTTCTTCGGCATTATTTTAATTGCTTATAGGTATTTTAAAAGCTATATAGGTATGACTCATTTTAATAAAAAGTATCATTAAATCTTTATTTATATACGTCCATGCATTAAATCAATTCAAAACAACCAAATGAATTATAAATCTAAAATTTATTCAAATACCTAATTGTTTATCGTCAGTGCGACTGTCATTAGTGTCAACTTGTCAGTTGGTGGACCTGTCCTATTATAATGTTGTGTTTGGTAGAAAAAGTAATACTCACAAGAGAAGTTTCAAATATAAAAATAAGTATAATGTCAAGGATCAACTTCAATTTAAAATCTGTTGTAGTTACACTCTTAAAAAAGAAGATAATATAGTGTAGTTACCTGGTTACCATATTTTGATCAAAATTTTTTATGGCATAGGTACCTACTGTCATTCACCAAGTTGATATTAATTTTTTTTGTTAAGTTTTTTTATATTTTATAAAAAAGTTGTATTTATATATTTATATTCTATTAAACAAATTAAAATATTAAATTATATCTATGATACACAATACTTTGGGTTTTATTTATTTACTTATTATATTTTACTTATGTACAGGATATCAAGTAGGTACTTACGGTTTATTTTAAATCACAGTTTTAAATTGAATGATGCTGATGTGTCATACTTCATTTATTTACTTGTAAACAATAAATAAACAATGAAAACAAAAATATATGAATTGAAAACATTGCATCGATGTCAAATCTGTATTATGTTATCTATGGTCAAATCTAACAAACCATAACGCCACCGCCGTCGAAATTATGAAACTTTATGAAATTTATACCTACTTCGTAAAAGTAAGTGGATTTATAAATTCTGTTGTTCCAATAAAAAAATTTGGAAGAAGGAAATATATACAACTAATATCAAATTGAAATTTTCTTTGAAACCTTCATCCACCACCAAATATATTATTTTAATAATCTGTGACTCACCTCTACTGCTTTTCTCCACCAACATACCAGTATGTTCTTGCCGGAAAAAACGTTAAATCTGCCAGTTATTTATTAATGAAGAAGTTCATAAACACTTTTACACGAATTTATTATGTTTCCATTAACACTGAATAACTTTTATTCGCGAAATAATGTTTTTTCAATGCATCCGTAAAAACAAACCTTACATAGTCTCCAAACGCCATTACCGAAATGAGCTTATATTTGTCGACCAATAGTATACCGGCATAAAAACAATTGAACTATAAAAAAACTGTTGTTTACAAGTAGATCGACCTTTCTTGACGTTTAAATTTATGAAACATGAAATAGAGGTGCAAGTCATTATCTGTGGTGCAGGTATTCAAACAAAAAGAAGACAACTACTTCGTAAGTATCTATTACCCATATAAACTGCATTGATCATTAAATTTCTCGTAGACATAATCGCGTACCTAAAATGCCAATGAATATCCCTTTCACACAAATTTTAGAATAAGTAGAAAGTAGCTGGGCTCTTTCATTGTAACAAGTTAATTATTAAATAAAATTTTTATTTTAGTGTCTCTTTTTCAAGCCATAAACCCACTTGTGTCATTATTAATCATAAACAATTGTAACTCAAAATGTCCCACTGTTACCTATCTTTAAATAATTATTTGATACTTACTGACAAGATACCTTGTATAATATGACACTGTTTTTTAATATTTCCAAAATAATGGTGACACTATACACACAATAGTGATGTTATAATATCGTTTAATATATTGTAAACCTAATCAACTAAACAAAAGGGAGATATTTTCAGTTGTCGTTATTGTTAGGGCAGTATTATAAATTTAGAGTCATTTATTATTATTGTCCCTTCTTAAAATTCTCAAGGAGTGAATTCATTAACTACTAGGTATTAATATTTCTCAATTTAGTAAATCATTAAAGGGCTCCCAAATATGCGGAAGTAAATTATTTTTTGACAGAAAGTAGAATGGATTTAGACTTTAAATCAAATTGAATACAACTTATTTATTAATCTAACAAATATACAATAATCAAAAAATAGTCATGTTACAAAACCTCAAATTTTAGACATACATATTTTAATTTGATATTGGGCCTCAGTGTTCAGCACATTTCTGAATATGTTACTCTCCAGCCTTCCTTCGGAATATAACTTGTAAATATGAACTAGTAGGTAGAACATTGCCCATTGAGATATTACTATGGAATTGAATCTTACTTTTACTTATACATTTATTTCAGGTAATAATTGTAATATCTTTTGAATTTTTTCTAAAATGATGGTGTTATTACAAATACAATTTTCTGGTCCATATGGAGGAACAATTACTAGGTGGTCATCTATTTTTAAATAATCTCCACTTTCCTTCACATCAATCATCATCTGCTTCAACCATTTTTTCACTGCGGTCTTTTTGTTAATATTTTGGAGAACTGAGGTAGTTTGTTCTTGTAAATAACTATCTTCAACTACTTCAGATACTGTCTCTAGAGATTCTATAGCGTGATGCATAATAATAAGGGTATCATGGTCATTTTCACTTTTCCAATTGGTATGCAAAATAATCGTTTTGAATATAGGATCTATTACATACACAACACCAGTATGAATCTTTTTGTCTACCGTGTTTATTTGTACTTTTTTACCAATGAGACTTTTCATATAGATTGGATTATTATCGAATATTTTATCATCGTTTTCCATATTTAAAAAGATAATGTTACTAAAAATACAATATGTGCTAGGTAGTTACTGTATTTTTGATAACTAAACGCCAGAGACGAGTTGTCTCTGCTAAACGCATTAATATGAGATTGACTAAAAGTAAGGTTAGGTTAATGTAAATATACAAAAAAACTGTCAAATCACATGTTCAAGTTTCTACACTGCGGCCACGATCGGGCAGGGCCGGGCACTGAATGCGATACACATAGAGAAATATATTTTCTATGGCGCTACACTTCAGAAATTGGAAGTGATCTGTGGTACATACATTTTTACACGAAGCTTTGTGTTTATACATTTGCGCCATCTATCTATATTCCTGAAAAACTATAAACAAAAATTGATAAAATATTTCCTTACAAAGCATATCTTGTGTAATTTGGGATTCACAGACTTCTTGTTGGGAGTTGGGTCTTGGCATTTTATGCTTAATGGTGACGTGGTTTTCTAGTTCCAGTATATGTAAAGGATTTGTACCATATTATCTTATAAAAATGACTGCAATGGTTCCTGCTGTTCACCATAATTTGGAATCAGTTTTAAGCATTCTAGAGCATCCTGAGGTAATACTCTATCTATATCATCAAGTTATTAATGTAATAGATATAGTTAACATTCACTTAAAATAAGGTTTTGAATACAAGTTATATATCTGCTTCAGAATAAATCAGTTGCTGGAATTCCAGAGTTGTTAAACATTTACAAAACTACTAAAAACTCACTAGAACAAATTGATGGATCAGGTGAGGTTAATGTTAAACGACATCCTTTAATTATCTTGGAAGGATTGGATGGTTCAGGTAAAGTTTATTAAATATCAGTTTCTCATAAAGTACTTGGTAATCAATTTTTCCTGCTTATAATTTTGTAACTCATTATCACAGTATATTATATTCACTAGACCTTTCTCCTTCATATTTTCTTTAGGAAAATCCACTGTTGGTCGTCAGTTTGCCAAGAAAATTAATGGTGAACCAATGCAAACTCCTCCGAAATCTATACAACATCTCAGAAAAATATGTGATGGTAATCAAAAATTGCATACAGCTTATTACTCCTTGGGAAATTATATTGCTGCTTTAGAAGTATCTCAAGTATTAAAGAAACATCCAGTAGTGATGGACAGGTATGTATTTGTTGATAATATATGCATTCAAATTTTTAATTATTATTTATCACAACTACATTTTATTACTTGTAGCTTAAAGCTAGTAGGTATAATGTTTTTATAGATATTGGCATTCGACAACTGCTTTTGGTTTAGCACAAGAAGTACATGATAGTAAAGGTAAACTCGAGGGTAAACTGATGCCTCCAAAAGGTGATGAAGTTTATAGTTGGCCACAAGATTTACTCAAGCCGGACATTGTGATTTTCTTGGATGTTGATGAAAAAATTAGGTTGGAGAGAATCTCTAGAAGAAAGGAGTTTACTAAGCAAGAAGACCTGCTCAGTTCTAATGAAGAATTTAGAAATAAGTAAGTGTAGCTCCCTTAAAGGCAGAATATTGGTAATTTAGTATTGTGCATGCATGCCAAATTACCTTGAAAAATTAAACGTTTTGTTTTTATTTTAGTGTGATTTTGGCTTACAGGAACATGTACAATCCTGAAGTAGTTTTCGTTAATGGAAATAAGACAATTGAAACAGAATGTAACGAAATCTATGAAACTGTCAAACCTTTGTTAGTTACTGATTGAATGTTCTTTGTTTGCTTTGTTCATGTTTTTTTTTTATTTTTTCAAATACAACCTATGTAAGTAACATCCAATAGTTTTTTTTTTGTCCTTTTTTCTGGTAGTGTAGTTACATTTGCTTTAAACAGGGTGGTGCACTATGAACGAACTATTCTCTAGCGTCTTAACGGCGAATGAAATCAGAAAAAATTAGACGTAGCATAAAGTGGATTACTTAGGACTATAATTTGAAAATATTTTGGAATATACAGGGTGCACCAAAAAAGCGTGCTGTATCAAAGTTAGGTTCCTTTAAATGGAACACCCTGCATTTCATCACATTTTTGAATTGTTCTATTAAAAATAATGTAAGTTCATTAACATTTCCCTATACCTATCTAGTTCAGTTTCCAGGATAAATCGATTTTACATCATTTGTAGACTCTCCGCAAAAAATACAATAACTTCAAAATAAAAACGAATAACCACATTTGCTTCACACCATCTCACTAGAAGCTTTTAACATTCTTTTTCAAATATTTACTGGTCCTCAAGCTTTTTTCTCTTATTCTTTTGGGAATCAAACCACAATAATGTTTTTTATTTTTTATTTCGACGTTTCGGTAGCGTTCCAGCTACCGTTGTCAAGATTAACTAGTAAGTAATAAAATTAATAAAATATTTTTATTACTAATTTTAATCTTGACAACGGTAGCTGGAATGCTAACGAAACTTCGAAATAAAAAACATTATTGTGGTTTGATTCCCAAAAGAATAAGTAATGCCACAAGGAACTTACAGAAGATATATCCTCAAGCTTCTCTCGATCTTTCATGACAATCTCAAAGTTTTTGCGAAAGATATATCCGAATCCGGTGGTCATGTGGTCTGTTGGCATTTTGAAGAAGTCATCATCCACATATGCCTTATTTCTGTGTCTCCTCTCCCATGTGCCACGTCATGATCTGATGCTTTTCCCAGTCGGGTTAGAGCTGCCCTTTTTTCGCACATTATAACGCAATGTAGTGGAGGAAGGTCTAACATTGTCTCCAAGCGCCGCTGTACTTAAAAAAAACGGTTTGACGGGACACACCCACTTTGACAGTTGAGACCACGTTGCGCTATTGGTCAGTTTTTTTAGAATCTACTTAGTGGAAAATAATCTGCTTACGAAATAACTTCATCAAAAGGAGAACAAACAAAAATTTGAAGACTTCCACACTCCTACAAAAGCAAGCTGAATTACACTTTTGTTGTGAAATTTTTACTTAACTGTTTCATTTACGATGAATTCGAATGGGTCGTAACCAACCGAGTGTATGATGTCATCGTTTATGAACCAAGCGGTTAAACAACCAAAAAAGCCATTGTGTGTGAGGTTGTGATATTGACTGCGGATCCTTACGGTTCCATTAGCCTAACCAATCCCCAAAAAAGCCTTTCGAAATTGCCTTATCGGTCCGAACTATGAGAGATTGAATCACTCCTCGTTTCACGCAACTTGTAATACACCTATCTCATGGTGAGATTCTGACCAGTCCCGCTATGAAATGTAAGCGTTATGACTGGTTACTGTTTGACGTACAGGATGTTCAACATTATTGTGTCGCTGTCATCTACCAGTTAACTAACTGCTACCGACTTTAACTGCAGATCAACTAGCATTTTTATAAAGTCTAAAGTTTAGGAAGAGTCGTTTATTCAAAATCGAAGTAGAGTTTGTTCAACCATCCTTTGCCGTTACGTCATAATCGGTGACGTATTCTGCTGTTTCACGTATGTTTTATATTAGTTGAATGTTTTTTTACACTTAACCTCAAAATTATAATCAATGATACTGTTTTCAAAATATGACAACTGAACTGTCAAAAGTAACAGATAAAATTTATGTTGACCTTAGATAAGAAATACGTTAATGACGTCATAATTCCGACTCATCCATTTCATGAATGAGAGAGCAAGCTTGACAAAACCAAACAATTTTTGGATGCTACCTTGTATATTTATTATCAAGACTTGTTATTGATTCACAATCAAAAATCTTTTGGATTAATTGTTGTGAGTCTGATAACTTTGGTGACCTCTTCTATTGAAACTGTGATATTTTCGTTATTGCTGCATAATTGTTAACAATGAGAAACTCTATAATATGTACGATATTTGTTACAAGCATTCTGCAGATAACAAGTTTACCTACACAAAATGGTTGTTCACCCCCGAAAGTACAAGATTATAAAAAGAATGGTGAATTAAATTATATTTATTAAAAATTAACAATTTTAAGTGAACCACACGATTCTTTCTTTTAACGAATATAATTTTTAATTTTCAGTATCATTCGAAGTACCATCTCCTTTTGTGTTTAGTAGTGTAGAACCGATTTTGAAAATATTACAGTCTCCTGATGTAAGTTTTTCTCTGATTTACATTCTTATAATTGCAAAAATAAAAATTACATTACATTAGAAAATAGCTTTTTCGCTATAGGTAGGTACTTTCTTGACATTTCTCAATTTTATTTTACTCGGTCCTGTTCTGCATAAATTATTATTTAAAAGTATTTTGTATTGTAGTATAATTCACATGAAGGTGCACGACAAATTTTAAATCTTTATCAACAAGCAAAGAAGAGAAAAAATGAATTTGAAAAATCGGGCGGGAAGAAAAATTATCCATTAATAGTGTTAGAAGGTTTGGCGGGAACAGGTAAGAATCAGACAGAAATATGTTTATCGACGTTGCCACATTTATAGAATTATAAACCTTCACTTTCTTCAAAAATATAACCTTATTTTATCTTGGTTAAAACAGATCATTATAATTGGTTAATTGATCGAGAAGGTGAGAGAAAATGATTGAAGAAGCTATACAGAGGGGAGGGGAGAATGAAATAGAGCGAGTCCACGCGACGTCATGCCCTGAGGAATCTGATGATAAACCAATGAAAAACAAGTGTTCTTTACACAACACGTGGTTCTGTATCTGTAGGGGGGGTGAGTGTAGGCTCACAGCACTTAGGCCACATGTGACCCATTGTAGGTACATCCTCTCGAGGAGTTGTCCTCGTCACTTAGGAGACATTTCCTTTATATCGGCAGGTGTAGGCCAAGACTCACCGAACACACACTATCTTATTGACGATAACTCCGGACACTCGCATAAAACATGCCTGACAGTTTCATCTTCCTGTTCACATATCCTGCATAGAGGTGTGTCCACTAACGCCATAGTATGGAGGTGTTTCCTTAGTTGACAGTGGCCAGTCAGAAATACTACTGTTAAACGTAGATTTTTCCTGGTCGTCACAAAATATTTCTTCGTTGCCAGCTTCCCAGGGTCGCGCAGGGTGATCCTGGCAAGACTGCATCCCTTGATTCCTTCCCATCTCTTAAGGGATTGAGCATGGGTATAACATTTGGCTAGTTCCGCAATTGTCGAAGTCTTCAGGCCGTAGGTGTCACTGGGTCCTAAAATAAAATTTGTAGTCCAGCCGCTTCCCTGCTAAAGAGTTGGCAATGCGATTACCTTTACTCCTGTCGTGCCCTTTAACCCATCTCAGGATAATATTGTTATCTGCCGAGTCGTTAGCTAAATCTTGGTGGCACTCTAGTACTAGCCCTGATATAACACGTTGTCTGTTCAAGGCTAATAGGGCTTGTCTACTGTCAGTGCAGATTGTTATGTTTTTGCCAGAAATTCCTTTTCTGCAGGTTAGTTCTTTTGTGGCAATTGACATACCAGCCAGTTCTGTTTTACCCACGCTGGTATTGTTTCCCATTCCCCACTTGATCCTTAGGCTTAGTGCTCTCGAGTAAACTCCACATCCAGAGCCTTCTTTCATTTTTGAGCCATCTGTATATATGCGTATTGCATTTGCATTATCTGGCTTTGTGTTCTTTTTTATTTGTATTTTGTAGAGTTTATTAAACACAAACCTGGGTTAAATTGCATTATTAGCTGCCTGCAGCAGAAGTAGCGCAGTAAGCGGGGTTTACACCAGCCGTGCGCAATCGTACCATGGCCATTAACGCAACCTCCTTGACGTACAGGTCCAGGGGTGCTATTCTCGAGTCAATTGCGTATACGAAATTTGATGGTCATCGATAATTTGCGTATGACTTGTAGTTGTAGGTATTCTCGAATCGTAGTATACGAAATAAAGAATCCGCCAGTCATACGAATTCACACGTATGGGTACTAGGCATACGAATCTTCTATGCGAATGCGAGTTTTCATAAGGGGCATGCGCATATGGCATCTTATGATCAAAAAGAAGGGATTAACCTCTATTTTTTGTTATGATTGTGTAAAGTTTGAAATGAAATTTCAAATTGATTTGTTTTTTGTTTGATGTGGGTGGATGGACAAGTCAATTTTATGTGAATAAGAAATATCTCAGTTGAGTTGAGTTGTGGATGGCTTTTAATAAAATCTCCCTTTGTTTTCTCCATTTGATAATATTTCTATGAATTCAGTTAAATCTTATTTTCCGTGTGTTATTTTCAACAGACAACTAAAAGAAAGGTTCAAGTCAGAACGTTTTCGCGGTTTTTTCGTATATAAAAAATTTTTTTATTATTATTATATTATATGAGGAAATTGACACATTGGCAGTTTTGCACAGTGTTGTCAAGTTTTCATCCGACCAAAAATTACGTAGACGAATGAAGAAGTCGTATAGTGTTCAAGAATGCACATGAGTCTTAGTATACGATTATTTCCATACGTAAAAGTTCGTATACGCTGCGTATACGTATTATTGCGTATAACTTCGAGAATAGCACCCCACGGCCCGTATTCTTAAGGGACTAGTGAGAATCTAACCAATGAGATTGATGCATTACGGGTTGCCTGAAACGAGAGAGATTCAATCTCTCATGGTTCGGACCGATAGAGAATCTCGACAAAAGCGGTGAGAAGCTTAGAAACATGCGTATTGCATTTCGTCCGGTGATATTGCAGATCTCACTATTGCCTTTAAAAATATGACAAATTTGAAACTCTATGTTTTAGGCAACCATGCAATACACCTATCTCATTGGTGAGATTCTCACTAGTCCCTTAAGAATACGGGCCCAGGGGGGTCATTGATTTCCATATAAGTAGTTTCTGTTTTGACGTTGTTTTTGACAGTACAGTTTATATACTTTTATAAATGTATATAGCAGCGTTTGCAAAGATTTGGACGCTCCTCAATTTAAAGCTTACGGGCTGGCAAAACTTCAAGACGTTGTTAGATCAGTGGATATTCTCAATTATGAATAATATAATAATTTATCGTTGATATACTGTTTTTTGTAGGTAAATCAACTCTGGTAAAAGGTTTAACGAAAAAACTAAGTGGGGTACAGAGTCATTCCCCATCGCCTACAGTTCAAAAAGTCAGAGCATTATTTTTAAATGACACTATCATGGATAATACCTACCATCATTTTTCCCATTATGTTACAGCTCTAGAAGTAAACATATTGTTGAAAGATTCACCTGTGGTACTAGACAGGTAAGTATTTTCTTAAAACAAACTCTCCTTCCTTGTCCTGGAGCAGCTCTGAGCGATTCAAGTGCTTATCTGTACCTGTAGAGTAGGGAGGGTGAGAGTAGGCTCACAGCACTTATGCCACATGTGATCCATTGTACATCCTCTCGAGGAATTGTCCTCCTCCGAACACACACTATCTTATAGACGATAACTCCGGACACTCGCATAAAACATGCCTGACAGTTTCATCTTCCTGGCCTGCATAGAGGTGTGTCCACTAGCCCCATACCATGGAGGTGTTTCCTTAGTTGACAATGGCCAGTAAGAAATCCTACTGTTAAACGGGGGTTTTTCGTGGTCATCGTCAAATATTTCTTCGGCGCCAGCTTCCCAGGGTGATCCTGGCAAAACTGCATCCTTTGATTCCATTCCATCTCTTAAGGTATTGAGCATGGGTGTAACGTTTGGCTAGTTCCGTAATTGTCGGAGTCGTTAGGCCGTAGGTGTCACTGGGTCATAAAATTTTTAGTCCAGCCGCTTCCCTGGCTAAAGAATCGGCAACCCACCTCAGGATGGTATTGTTATCTGCCGAGGCGTTAGCTAAATCTTGGTGGCACTCTAGTACTTGCCCCGATATATATCTAGTGGTCATTGCAAGAATTCTATCCAAAGGAGGCTGATGTTACTGAGTTGCACTGGCTTTTTTATCTTTTCCCATAATCCATTACCTAGGGAGGTGTCGCGTTCGCAAGGCTTTCAGCGGAGCTCTTCATATACATGAACAAATAAATCGTGTATAGTTGTTTACAAATAAGGGCACCTGTCTGTATTTATCCTAAAATTTACCTAATAATATAGCTATAAATATTCTTATTTCAGATTCTGGCACTCATCTGCAACGTATGCGATTGCCCGAGAAGCTTACTATGCCCAAGGAGTATACAGCTTACCTCCAAAAGGAGATAAAATCTACAACTGGCCAGAAGATCTACTCAAACCCGATGCCGTACTATATCTCGACGTTGACGAAAATATTAGAATGCAAAGATTGTATCATAGACTCAAAAATAATACTGAAGTAAAAGCTAATGGGAAAATGGAAGTTAAATTGGGAAAAAATGAATTGTTGTTGGAAGCATGTCCTGGATATAGGAATAAGTAAGTCGTTACTCTCCAAAGTATAATATATAATACATGCTTATAAATGTCTTCGCCACCGTGGTGTATATACAATTTTTTCCACTACTAGCCAAATTTAAGACAAAAATTAAAAATAATTAATATTATATAATATACACTATTGAATGCTAAAATATTACTTACCAAAGGATCTTGATTGGGAAAACGGTGGATATGAATATGTTACCATTACAATTTAAACACACAGCAATAACATACCATGCAACGAATTAACGAAACCAATTACTTATACGGCCACATCCTAAAATTTTACAAAACGTGGGTCATGTTACACTTTGAACACATGCGCAATTGTAGAAAAAACAAATTAAGGCGGTATTGCGTTCACAGCACTACACCTTGCGTAGTGTAATTAGAGTTCTACTTATACACCACAGCGTTCACAAACGCACCACGAGAAGCGTTTACTACCCCGTCGTCTGACTGACAAAAGTGCACTGTCTATTTTCGCTCCATAGATTATGAACGTACTCTTTATGTCATCAGTCATTTTTGGTTGAGCGCGAATTTTAAACTAATGGTACAGCTAGTAGTGGAAAAAATATTCTTTAATAACTTTGTCGATACCGATAGGTGATTTTGAGTTTTTTTTCAGTGTAATTTTGGCGTACAAGAACATGGATAAACCACAAGTCATATTTTTAAACGCCAGCTTATCAATAGAAGATGTTCTAAATGATGCTTATTCTAATGTGGAACCATTATTAAAACCTCGATCACAATAAATTGTTTCATTTTATCTTAAAGGAAATAAAAGTGAATAAAAGTATTTCAAGGGTTTTATTTCTCCCTAACTTTAATATGATATAAACGTATGAAAGAATGTGTTGGTCTATTGAGGTTTATTTTAAAAAATATCGTCGAAGGGTATTAGGTATTTACACCCTCTTCCCCTAGTCCGCAAAAGTAATCAAAACTCTAATCCCCACCCCCGAAAGCTTACCTAAACATTGCTACATGCATTGCAGAAATAAGGAAATAGGCTTAGGATAGAGGACTTTATCGCACATATAATATCCATTCAAACAGACACTTTAATGACTGAAATAATTTGCTAGTATTTTATATAAAAAAGCGTTTTGGCACAATAAATTAATAAGATTTGTATTTATTTAATACTAATAAACGACCAGTAGGTGGCTAGGTTTTTAAATGTGTGAATTTGGAACAAATAGACATGTGGAGCTCCCAAGACAAGTCGAAGCAGAACAAAACACGAAGTAAAGGTAACTTTGAATGACCCACTATAATTTTTCTGTTAAATGAAGAAACATTGCTCAAACATGGAATGCTGTTCGCCATGTTCCTCTTGATGTGTTTCTTTCATCATAGGAATGCGAAAATTATAGTATATTAAGTATCAAGAACGGTTGTTTACCGGTCGACAGCAATGTTTGGAGGCTTCGCTATGCTCAGCCTCCAATTTTGCTGGAGACCGGTATTAAGGCGGCGCCAGACATGCGGCATTCGGCGAATACCGAGCGACTGCTCGCCAAGTAGCAAGTAGTTGAGTTACTCGGCAAGGTGTGCGCCAAATGACAAGCACCTAAACCAGATATTCGCCATTCGTTGGATGCGGATTCAGAGCGTTATACGGCAAATATTCGTTTCCTTTGATTTTGCTTCGAAAGACCGACACACAACGGGAACTACGCGAGCACTGCACAAATACTAAAATTGGTCATCGGCAAGTAGCGATCAACCCGTCCACACACTCGCTACTTGGCGAGCAGTCGCTCGGTATTCGCCGAATGCCGCATGTCTGGCGCCGCCTTTACCCTTAACGTTCGAAATGCTTATACCATTTTTTGCGCGATCGTATTGAAATATTCGAATTTCGAATAAAATAATTTAAATTTCTTCGAAATGAACGAAATGTCAAAAGTGACA
>CAJUYI010002484.1:0-13827 GCA_910591695.1 Galerucella pusilla | reverse complement strand
ATTTAAATTTCTTCGAAATGAACGAAATGTCAAAAGTGACATTTATATTTCTCGATCAGATTAAAATATAATTTGCATTTTGGTGAAATTTTTTTTATGCTATTTATTACTTTTTATATTGTTCTGTTCGGTTCTGTTCGTTAAAAAAATATAAATAAACTTTGTTCCTTTTGTGTAATGAGTGAAGTAATATATTATTTAGGACCACTTAAATGTATGTAGGGCTAAGACGTCGGTGAGTAAGTCTGAACGGTAAGTAAATCACTTACCGACGTGTTAAACTTAGAAACCAGTAAACACAACCTACCGCCTGACAACAGAAGCTGTAAATAAACAAAAAAGATCGATCACGCAAAAATGTATGTAGGGCTAAGACGTAGTTTACTTTACCGACGTCTGAACGGTAAGTAAATCACTTACCGACGTGTTAGACTTAGTAAACCAGTAAACACAACCTATCGACCTGACAACCGATGCTGTAAACAATCAAAAAAGATCGATCGCGCAAAAAAAAATAAATACTGCAAGCGACAAACGTGATGGCGAGCCCGCCCCCATGCGCAGAAACACATTTTAATGTCACCTCCCACTACTGCCAGACATATAAATGTTCTGTAAAAAGGCGTTTCATTAGTTGTCATTGAAGTTTGTTGGCGTTTGGCATTGTCTGAATACTTTTTGTGGTATAGGTACGACACTGTATGACTGGCAAGGGGTTTATCGTAATCCAATAGTAATTTAATTGGAGATTTTACACCTGCGCGATCGCTTGCCATCATGTTTGGCGCTTGCAGCACAGAGTACACCATCTAACAAGAGACGAAAGCTTTGTCGGTTCCTTTGAAGTCGGACTTACACGATATTGAGCGGAAATACGTCGAGGCATTGACATATAAACTACTTGATACACTGAGAAAAGTAACACTACACTAAGAAAAATAGTAGTGTTGATGAACATTCCTCCCAATTAGGTTTATAGAATATTTTTTTAACTACTAACATGAGAACACCTTATTATTAATCTCATGTGCGTAATGAGAAGTGGCTCATTTTTAACCTAATCTTAAAATAATACACGGTGAACTGAGAAAAATGAACGGAAGTGTCGACTTGACATTGACAGATAAACTAATTAATTCACGCATGTGCACACAAATTTGCGATCACGAAAACTACTTTCTTTCGCCTCTTGTTAGATGGTGTACTCTGTGCTTGCAGTAAATACATCTGTCAAAGCAAAATAACCTCAAAATGATAACTTTATGCCACAAAACCCTACACGTTAAACAGCTCTCTTATTATTTGTTCCAATATCGAAATGCCAAATGTTCACAAATCCGTGACATGACGCACTTCTCATCGTAGCTAAGATGGCGTATTGTTAATAAGTTATTTCTTAAGATGCTCTGTATGCTATATAATTATTTCAAGTCTTTAATTCAATCATTTTTAGTTACTGTAATCATATGTCTATTTTTGCCTCCCTCTTGAATTTTTAAAATGAATTAAAACGAACTACGTGTATGTCAACAAGTACAGCAACAATTGTAGCGTTTTTCAACCCCGTTTGTTTAATAAATTTAAAATAAACTAGGATACTATTGACCTTATTATCAAAATAACAGATA
This sequence comes from Galerucella pusilla, assembly GCA_910591695.1. Taxonomy (NCBI): domain Eukaryota; kingdom Metazoa; phylum Arthropoda; class Insecta; order Coleoptera; family Chrysomelidae; genus Galerucella; species Galerucella pusilla. The sequence continues at coordinate 12,199 of CAJUYI010002484.1, read as the reverse complement.
GATAAAAACTATATACGTCCATATAATAAAAACATATTACTGTGGAAATTGTTTCTGGCTGTTTAAGACGCAAAATGAAATATGTTAACATTTTAACAATCGTTCTTTTCATAAATAGGGTTCACTGTTATTTTTTAACTACATGTAGCAATCAAGAAAATGAACCTCTAAATAAAACAGGTAATTTTTTTTTATTCTGTTATTTAACGTCGGTCTATTTCTGCGACTGAGGCTAATCACCGACGCCGGGAGCACTCTACCCCTAACCGGAAATTTTGGCGAACGCACTAGTGTTCCAACCAGTGGTAGCGTTCTTTAACGAGCCCAACATCCATGGACTCGGGTCCTCGGTTTTACGTCTCCTCCGAAAGACGGCATATCTACATTATACCTCGTGCTCATTGGTATAATGCCTGCGAGCAGTGATATGCTACTCACCCTAGTAGTCTAAAGTGCACCCTAGTAGTCTAAAGTGTTTCGTTGCAGGCTGTACGGGCCTTATACGATGCTTTCCCCTGTCTTGGTCACCCATCCAAGTACTAACCATGCCCGACCTTGCTTGGCTGTAATTATCGCATCAAACGCGTTCCACTACAGTGCTGGGTCGTCGCCCTTGGTAATTTTTAAAACGATAAAATAATATAGTACTTATTTTTATGTATTTTCCAGAAGAAATACCTTCACCAATACTATATCGCGATGTAGAATCAATTTTTAGGGTTTTAGGAGCACCTCAGGTAAGATTATTTATAAAACGTTCAAATTAGACTGAAAAAAAACATATATCTTCTTTTTTTCCAGTATAAACATGTTACTGGTGTACGAGAGCTCTTACAATATTATGACGATGCCAAAAAGAAAAAAGAACAACTTGATACTATTAGTAACGTGAAAAAGCATCCGTTGATTGTTTTGGAAGGTTTATCTGCCTCGGGTACGTAATAGGGAACTTGAAACAACAAAAATATAAGAATGAAAACGCCTGGCATCAAATTGAAGCTTTTGTAAGCGCATTGCTATTGGCTGTGACGTAGAAGAGTATGATTTTAGTACTGCGCATGAACGACAACTGAGATTTATCATTAAAACAGCCATTATTGCCATGTTTAATCGAAAGCATTCACGCGTTTCTTTGTATTTTTGGTTAATTTTGATTTATTAGACTTTGTGAAATTTCACAGAATGTCACAAAGAACTAATAGAGGCAGAATACAAATTTTAATTACGTAAATGATACGAATAGGTGAATATTTTTGATTAAAATCAAAAGCTTGTTTTTTTATTGTAGGAAAATCAACTTTGGCAATGGGTTTGCAGAAAAAAATCAACGCCACCAAGTACCACTCACCCCCTGAGCATATAGGTCATTTGAAAAATTTATATAATCAAAACATTAACTTGAGTTCCGCTTTCGCTTTTCTTGGACAATATATCGCATCATATGACGTTCAAACGTTACTTACATATTCACCGGTTATAATGGATAGGTAAATATTGAATTTGTATAAAAAAATGTTATAAACAAACTATTTGTTTTTATTTATTTATAGATACTGGTACTCGAGTGCCGCGTTTGCCATAGCTTATACAGTTAATAACTTTCCCGATAAATATATAATGCCTTCGAAAGGAAGCAAAATTTATAGCTGGCCCAGAGATTTACTTAAGCCTGACGTTGTCTTTTTTCTGGAAGTTGACGAAGCAATAAGGGAGCTGAGATTAAGTAGAAGAAATAATTTAACAAAAGAAACATCTACAAATAATCTTGATGGGTTTATATCAAAATGTCCTCAGTTTTTGAAAAAGTGAGATAAGTTAAATTATTTCTTGTTATTCTTGAACCCGTTCCAGGAACTTCCATGCTTAATATAATAACTTTTGTATTTTTATAGTTTGATGAGTGTTTATAAAAACATGAAAAATCCAGAAGTCGTCTTGATAAATGCGAATGGCTCGATCGAAGATGTATTGGAAGACGTTTATTCGAAGATAAAACAGCTGATAAGAATTTGATATGTATTTTAAGGAGATTATGTTACTATTATGTTATTATTATCGTTTATTACTAAAATTAAACATAGTGTTTTGTACCCGAACCATGTTGTGATATCCCAAAAAAAAGTAGGTATAGTACATTCAATAGCCTTCTTTTGAACTATAGCTAACCTTAAATTGGATAAATAAAATCATCAGGATCGTATTCAGCCAAAATCGAAAATTTAATAATCACCAGATTCCTTTTCTAACTGAAAATAATAGACAACTTTCGAAATGCTGATGTTTTTCCGTGTATCTAGGCATATAGTTTTGTATCATTCAAATAAATAATAATAATTGACAGTAAATAACAAAGTACGGACCTAACGAGAACTGTCAGTGGGACATTAGAAAAAGAAGTAAGACACATTGCCGCTTCAAAAGATACGTCTGCATCCTATTTTGAATGGTGTAAATTCTCTCGATCGATAGGTCGCGCTTGCGCGTAATCTGAACATCAACTAACCAAATTTTTTAAGTCAAAGCTTATGGTTAACGTTTGTAATACATTTAAACGGTTCATTCTTGTGATATTTTGATTAGGATTAATCACAGACCTGTCTTTTTTTCCATTTCTTCCAACGTAATGTGTTAGAAGAACATTAACAATCGATGACGTACACCAAGAAGGAAAATACTCTAGACGAAAGACAAATAAAAAGGATTCTACCCACTACACTAAACGTACCAAAATAAAGCAGATTCGAATAAATAAAACAAAATTAAAATCAACTGAAAATACTCATTCATTTGCAATAATTAGACAATAACTTTATAAGGATTGAGTATTCCATTAGGATCCATCAATTTCTTTAAATCTCTCATCAATTTTAAAGAGCTTGGAGATTTAATTTTCACCATATGTTTGGCTTTTATAAATCCTATACCATGCTCAGCACTAATACTACCTTTATAACTTTTAACTTTATCCAAAATAAAAGAATCAAAGCAGGCTTTTACTTCTTTAGTCAAATCATTTTTCAGTTGGACCTGCAAATGAAGATTGCCATCGCCTACAAATATAAAAGATATGATGCATTCATCAAGTAGGTCGATATGTATTGCGTGTGAACCAAACTTAATTTGCAGTTTATTCATGTATTCTATGTTGGTATTATGTTAGTCAGAATCAATTCTCTTTCTGTCAGTCATCATCTAGTCAATTTGCAGTTTGTTTATGCATTCTATGTTGGTATTATGTTAATCAGAATCAATAATTCTCTGTCTGTCAGTCATCATCTACTTAATTTGCAGTTTGTTCACAGTATATGAACGAACCAGTATGTTATCTCGTGACGTCGCACTGCCGAGCTCCCTCTGTGACCTACAACCACCTACAACGTCGTTCGGATGACTATATCATCCGGCGGCCAGTGCTGTGCTGCGATCCAACCAAAGTGCAAGTGGTGAATTTGCGAATAAAATTATTTATTACAGCTTATATTTTTACGGCTTTTCGGTATTATTTTTATAGTTTATAAGCATTTTCTTGCAATGGATACCATTAGAAAGAAGAAAACGGGTATTGTGTGTGTAGTTCGTGGATGTAACAAAAAATTGTGATGAAAAATGTTACCGTTTTCCAATGGATTCAGAAAGGTGAGAAACTGTTTGTATTTTCATACGAAATGTATAAGTAATACTTTATTATTTGATCTTCATATTACATTTATGAGCCTTAGTTCCATGCATTGATTTAATTTGTTGTTTTTGTTTCAGAGCTAAAGTTTGGCTCGAAGCATGAGATAGGCCTGACTTGATACCAAAAGTAGAAACTCTATACAATAGTAGTCATCGTTTATGTGGTGCTCATTTTGAACCAGATATGATTATGCAACATCATCAAAGAAGACTTCTTTTAAAAAAGGCGTATCAGAGGAGACTACCGAGTTGTACCACGCTTACCTGACATAATCTGGCAGCGTAAAAGGTTGCCCTTTTTTGACCACCGAGTTGTACCACGATTCTCAGTAATTCTCTAATGACCTTTTCTCAATAAGTGAAACTTTCTATAACACCACCACCAATGTCGAAGTTTGAATTTTTCTTAAGGGTTGGGGGTGATAATACCTTCTTACTGCTGCTTACTATTTATTTATAATCTTCATACTAAGCGATCAGTCGTGAGTCGTGAGTTTCTTAAGACAGCAATGGAAGTCCAATCGATCTTTAGTGAAAAAGGTGCAAAATTGTTAGTGCTAAATAACTAAATAAATAACTAAATAAAATAAATAAATAACTAAATAAATTTTCAAAAGCACACATTGCAAAGTGTGGTAAAATTAGATGGCGTTGCACTAACACCAAAAGTAGATGCAATGCCAAAATATATACAAGTGCAGATGAAAAAACTATTTTGGAATCTCAGCTTGATCATAATCATGAAGGTGAGAAGACGATTGCTAGGCAAGCTATTAGTAATAGCGTTAAAAGAAAAGCTGTTGAGGATAGCACAGAAAGGCCATCTAAACTAATTCATAAAGAATTAACTGTAAGTACTAAAATTTCTAGAAATTAAAGTATTATTAACAGTATGATTTTTCTAACATCTCGTAGAACAATGATTGGGCTTCAGACATTGGAAGCGATGATCTACTTCGTGTGAGAAGAAATCTGTACGAAGCACGGAGAGATGTTTTACCAGCATTACCTAAGGATATAAATCAGGTTTTTGATGCAGTTGTTAATTTAAATCTGAAAACTAAAATTAAAGATGAAAATTTCCTTTGCGGTTTAGATAAGGAAAACAATTTAATTATCTTTTCTTGTTTCACAAATTTATATTTCTTATGTTCCTGTGATACCATTTATATGGATGGTACATTTCAATATTGTACAAAGTTTTTTTACCAACTATTTACCATTCATGCTTTTAAAAAAGGTTATTATGTTCCAGTCATATTTGCTCTGTTACCCGATAAAAGTTGTAATACATATTTTAAATTGTTTCAAAATGTTAGCGATAAATGTAATGCACTTAACTTATCCTTTAACCCAAAAAATATAGTAGTCGACTTTGAACAAGCAATTCATAGTGCAATTTATAGATTTTGGCCATATTCAAATTTAACCGGGTGTAGATTTCACTTATGTCAAGCATGGTACCGTAAAATTTTAAATTTAGGTTTGTCGAATGAATATAAAGATAAAAATTCAGAAATTGGCAAGTTTTTAAAGTTATTCTTTGGCCTACATTTTCTAGAACCTACCGAAGTAGGTGACTCTTTTTCTCTTGAAATATTTGACAAATCGCCCGATGATGAGAGAGTAATACAATTTTGTGATTACATAGTTGAAAATTATATATCAGAAGAAGCTAAATTTCCTCCAAAAGTTTGGGCATGTAACACAAATAGCATGTATCGGTCTACCAACGCTTGTGAATCATTTCATTCTTTATTAAAAAACAGTTTTTATTCTCCTCATCCAAATATATTTATTTTTGTGGACATGATAATAAATATACAAAATGAAACATTTGCAAAAATTAAGACTGCCAATGAATCAACAATTATAAAAAAATTTAAATCTGTTACTAGAAAGAAACATGAGTATATAACTTCTAAAATAAAAGAATTAAAAGAAAATAAGATCACCAAATTTGATTTTGTAAGATCTTTAAGCTATTATTATTTGCCGCAGTAGTACAAGAGATCTTAAATTGTAAAATTAATGTTAATTTGTCTGTATATTTCAAAACAAATTTTAAAAATATATCTTCTTTGTATTATATTATCGAATTGTATAAATAATTGTATAAATAAATGTAATAAAACTGCTTAGATTGTTATTTTAAACCGTTAATCCTCTCTAGAAATATGGTGGTACAACTAGACGGTAGGATTACATCTACCTGGTGTCCCGTGGTTCAACTCGGCGGTCCCGGTATCAGAGTTTAGACGATTCGTCTTTATACTGTTACCTTAGAGCTTATGAAAATACGAATAAGGATACTTTTGGAAACTTGAATATGCCGCATGAAAATTTTGTACAATACATCTCATTATTAGAAACATTATTCCAAATGAATTTTGAGAAAGTTGCTACGGAAGATAATATTGTTGAATCACTTAAAAATATTAGTCAAACAACAGAGTTTGTACATCCTTGTGTTGATTTTCCAATAAACTATTTAATAAAACTTTTCTTCACGGTACGACTATATTACACATTAAAATTTGTCAATAAAAATTTCAAAAATCATAATCAAATGAAAATTGTAATATGTAATATACCAATAAATATTTTGTATAAGACTATTGTTTTATTCACTCATCAGTGTACTGTTCTACAATATTTAACAAAAAACATTTAACACGTTCAAGTCATTTTAAAACTTATGCCACCTACGCCTATGGTAAAATGAATCGTAAAGCGATCCGTTCAAGGTCATCAAAAGCTCTGGCAGTTTATGAATGAAATTTATAAGAGTTATACTACTGGTTCGTTCTTATACTGTGGTTTTGTAATGTCTTATTTTTATATAAAATAAAGTATCATCGACGAATATATGAACACAACATATGTGATTGGAGGTTTCTTCTTCCACTTATCAGAATAATAATTATACACAATTTCTACTGGAGTACGAGTAACTTACCTAAGTGACCATATCCAAAAACTCGTTCTGTGAGATCGGTGTTGTATACGGCGGCATCATCAACAATGTTATAATAATTTTCAAGTGATATAGAAACGTCATAGTATAATATTTTGGATGCCACTTTTTTATATCCATTAGGTATATTTTCTCTTAGAGACCAGATATTCTAAAACAAACTATGAGTTAAAAATAGGGAAGCATACTATAACGTGATAACGTATGAAATAAAATAATAAGAAGTAAAATCCCAATGTAATTTTTAATCAAGTGTGTTTACTTTTATTTTATTTGGCTCTGTAGCAACAGTACCGTTAAGGACTAAAGCTTTTTGCAATGACTCCTCCAATAAACCACTCAATTTTTCTTCGTCGTGTTGTGCGTTACTTCCAGAAGTTTCTATTAACAAATAAAATGGATACTCTCCAATGGGAGACTTTTGCCCAACGACTTTTTCGATAAAATCCATGGAACGATAATCGATAACTTCTATGGCTGATAAAACTTCACCAAGTCGTTCTTTCACTAATTTAAACGTTTTTAAAACTTTAGTAAAATTCTGTAAACCTAGGAAAGCTACATGTATATATTTTGGACGCGGAGGACACTGAATTGAGACTTTGGTAACAAAGCCTAACGTTCCTTCAGAGCCTATGAAAAGATGTTTCAAATGATATCCTGTATTATCCTTCTTCAGAGTACCGAGACAATCTAAAATTTCACCATCAGCTTTTACCTAAAAAATAAAATTTATTTTTTTATAAAGAACGATATGGAACAGTTTGAAAAGAAGAGGAATTAACGCCAGATGGTTCAAAAATGAAAGAAGGGTCAGCTTGTGGAATTTACTCCAGAGGACAACATAAGCCTAAGGATTAAGAGGGGAATGGGAAACAATGCCAGAGTAGTTTAAACAGTACTGGATGGTGTCTGCATTGCCACAAAAGAACTAATCAGAAAATGAATTTCTGGCAAAAACATAACAATCTGGACTGATAGTAGACAAGCCCTATTAGCCTTGAACAGACAACGCGTTATATCGGGGCTAGTACTAGAGTGCCACCAAGATTTAGCTAACGCCTCGGCAGATAACAATATTATCCTGAGGTGGGTTAAAGGGCTCGACAGGAGTAAAGGCATTGCCAATTCTTTAGCCAGGGAAGCGGCTGGACTAAAAATTTCAGGACCCAGTGACACCTACGGCCTACCGACTTCGACAATGGGCTTGTTATCAATAAAATATTTTCTTGGTTTTTCTTACGTTATTTTGTAAAACTAAATCATCAAATAAGTAACTGGTGAAATTTTCAGCTCTTGAAGTTTCCCCACTACTTAGATATTAGAGGTTGAAATTGGAGCTCCCTTAAAAAGCGACCGAACCAACTGTGACGTCACATTGCATATTGTGCTCTGTACACCGCTTCGTTTCACACAAGAAAGTTTGTTCCAGTTGCAATATCTTTAAAATTTGAGAGTTCTAGTGATTTTTGATATTAAAGATGTACTCAGTAGATACTGGATTTATTAGAGCAGATCCTGCAAATTCACCTGAAGTCGATTTCTTTATGGTGATGGACTACATTAATGAAAACAAAGACTTCACACTTGGTTTTTGAATCGAAATCTCAAAACAATCTATAATACATTGTACATTTTCATATCTGCGTCTGGAGGGAGTAGGAAGTCTTTTCTTAACTTGCACAAATGGGTAAGGGTAACTGGCTAATAACGGTATAGTTTTTTGTATAATGTTACACTCTGGAAAGTGGCTCACCAAAATCGTAGATTCAGTTTGATCTTTTCAAGCTCACAACAAATAATGAATGACTCGGAACTCCCAAATGAAGCTTTGGATTTTTTTCTATCAAATAAAATGTTCTATTTCTTCTGACCTATTAGTGTCTAGAAAAAAATGACGAAGTGAATGTAGAAGAAGAACCGCTAGTGGATATTGAAAACTTTTCGTTCATAGGTTTTCCGTCTTTTTCCATGCGCGATTTTTTTGGAACAATCTCATTGCTGGTGTGTTTTCTCTTTTCAGCCATTTTCCATATAGAAAACCCCCCACCCCCGCATTTAATCGCTTTGGAACGTACATAAGTCTTAATGCAAGCCTAAACCCATATTTCCCGAGATATAAGTTCCATTCGTGTGATATCCACTTGATCTTCTTCCTATACTTTATCATCATCAGATGCTCTATTTTCTGAGCTTAACTTGTAAAAATTGTGACCGTGGCTCTATTTTTTGGATAGTCAAAATATCTCGGTACTACTCCAGGTTTTAGTTTCACTGTTTCAATGTATATATATTTTTCTGGTGCATTCTTGGATGTGTTAGAACAGTCAGGGATCAAATAGTATTCATTTACCACTTTTTTTTCACTCACCACACAATAAAATAACGAAACAGTAGGTACAGTCAACAGATACACAAAACGATACAATATACACAGCACATAGCTCTCGACTCGCGGCGTTTCAAACGTTAGATATATCATATGCAATATGACGTTACAGGTAACCACGCCCCGTTTTCGTTCAATCCAATTTCTTCAATTAATTTGAGGGTTTAAAAGTTCGCGGAAAAATCTAAAATTTTGGGAATCTGTTTAAAATGAGTTTTAGTTTCTATTATTACCTTAAAAAATTTTTCTTGAACAAGCCCATTGCGGAACTAGTTAAACGTTACACCCATGCTCAATCCCTTAAGAGATGGGATAGAACCAAAGGATGCAGTCTTGCCAGGATCACCCTGGACGACCCTGGGAAGCTGGCGCCGAAGAAATATTTGACGATGGCCAGGAAAAACCTACGTTTAACAGTAGGATTTCTGACTGACCACTGTCAACCAAGGAAACACCTCATTATAGTCAATAAGAGAGTGTGTGCCGATATAAAGGAGATGTCTCCTAGTGACCTGTCCACCTTCCTGAGAAGGACAGGATGGATGATGAACTATGAGGACAACTCCTCGGGAGGATGTATAATGCGTCACATGTGGCCTAAGTGCTGTGACCCTACACTCACCCTCCCTACTTTACAGATACAGAGAAAACGCCATATTGCGAAATAATATTGCAAGAAACTATGCCAGAACAAATAACAGAAAATCAGAAGATTCCATAACTAATGAAGGTGTAAAAGACAGCGTGGAGTGTAGGTCATGCTCACGAACTGACAGTTGACAATACCCCTGAGGAAACAAGAAGAATGGGACAATTTTATTTACAACAATTAAACATCACACCTTAACACTTATACGGGCTGCAATAAGGTTTTCGATTATATATTATATATTTATAAAACATTTTATACATACTACTTCTAATCCCAGTATGTTTCCATGTAAATTTCCAAAACGTACTAATCTTAAGCCCCCAGCATTCGTTGATACGTTCCCTCCAATTTGACAAGTTCCCTTTGCACCAAGGTCCAAAGGTATAATTAAATCTTTTTTGCCTGCATAGTTGTCTATATTTTCCAAGATACATCCTGCCTGGCAAACTAGTACGCCTAAAAGTTGAATCTTATTTTAAGGATGTTGTTAAAAAATGTTTGTCTAAATTTTTGGAACAGACACAAAATATATTTATCGATAGTCTAAAGAATTCTAAAGAATATTTATGCTTCATATTATAGATGGCGCTTTGGCAATGGTCATGATATTTTTTAAATTTATCTCACGTATACTTATACGGATATGTATATTAAAATTTCTATTTACCTGAATTTTCATCTAAGCTAATGATTTCATTCATTAATTCTGTGGATACAACGACTTCGTCAAAAACAGGATTTGCTCCACCATTTACGCCGGTATTGCCACCTTGTGGACAAACTGCTAATTTATTATCATTGCAGTAGGACAAAATTTTAGAAACTTCCTCGGTAGTTTTTGGTTTAACCACTAGACTGCTTAATCCTACCAAAAAATACATTCCATAATAACAACCTTATCACAATCAGTCCCTAAATAATATTTTTATTATTAATTTATTTAAAATAAAAACAAACCTCTTACTTGTAAAAACCAGTCTACATTATATTTCTCTGCATCTTCTACATTTGTAATTACTCTGTTGGTATCTAATAAACTTTGAAAATATTTAATATGACTGTCATTGATATAACTGTAATTTCCTCTGGAAACTTCAAATGCATCCTAAAATAAAAAAAGATAGTGATTTAAATTGTGAAATAAGTTACTTGAATGTATTTTTAACAGTTAGGTTATAAAATATAACATGAAAACACAGAACAAAATGGCGGACCTGTCCTAGTGGTGTCATTCTGGAAGGGTCTAAGAGAAATGGAGGTTAGGTCGAACATTTAAATAGTGTGTTTATTAGTGAGAAATTGAATAGGTACATAGGTACTCACTTTTGAGAACTCTGGTAACTTTTGAGAAAAAGTTCTATAAAATGTACGAGCACGAACTGTATACGTTTGAAATAACTTCAACATCATTTTTAATAGTAACTTTTTCAATTATGAAAACGGAGTTAAATAAACAATTTGAAGGTTTTGTTTTTAACGCCTTTTAATCCAAACACAATTGAATAGCATTTAAATAAATGTGTGTATAAATAGATAATGTTAAAAATACTAGAGATGGTTTTGAAACGTATTTGCAGATATAAATAATTTTTAAAATCAACGAGAAACACTTGTTGAATTTGGAAACTTTAGCGGAACAAGCTGTAGGTAGCTGATACCTAAACCTAAAAAGAAACAACAATTTATGTACAAAAAAAATGTACAAAATATGAAACTTACAATTATGTTACAACCAGAAGAGATCTACTTGTTAAGGTTAACGAAAATGGAAAATATTAAGTACCAAAACAATTCCAATTATTGTTACATTGATAAAGGTCAGAGCAGATAAAAAAATAATGAGTAAGATAATCACAAGCTGTACAGTGACCACAGTATATCAAAGTTGTTTTGGTATACTGTGCAGTGACTGTAACTAGCGGCGCCATCTTCTGACGAGTAGTATAGTTTTCGTTTAGACATAAAACAGAATTCTTGAATAACTTGAGGCTGGATAAAAAATGGCAGCTTATTATATCTATCAATATTAAATTTTACTATCAATTAATTTAATTAAATCTGATAGATTGAATATTTAGTTGCTATTAAATATGTCCCATAATTCATGAGATTATTGAAAAAAAAGTTAAAAAGGATCCAGGTCTAGCTATATTGGTCGGGCTGACACAGAGTTCCAACTCCCAGGCGCGATCCCACTACTGCACGACGCGGGGACTTTTGGCTGCTGAGTTTCCCCCCTGGCCCGGTTCGCCCCTCCTTGGCTGACCTGGACGTTCCGGACTCCTCCAGAACGGCCATATCGACGCCATGCTTAGTGTGGACACCCGGTCAACGTAGGAAACCCTGTACCAGAACTCCCGACCTCAAACCATCCGCTGAATCCGACCTCCAAGTAGCTGGATTACAGGAGACGCCACGCTCCCAGTCGATAGAATATATCTAATCGGGCTTTAAAACGTACAATTATGACATAGACAACTAACATTACAGATGATATGAAGTA
>CAJUYI010002483.1:0-31073 GCA_910591695.1 Galerucella pusilla | reverse complement strand
AGCAACGGAAAACACTTAAGCGCACTCGCCCCCTACGGATGACTGCTTGCTTTGGAAACGAGGCTTACCGACAACCCAGGAACGAGCACTTTCCCACAGTGTGGTACTACGTGCTTCCGTGAGGGAAAAAGTCAATTGTAAGCAAACAAGTTGGTATATGTGGAGTATAGGAAAGTCAGTACAATGTTTAGAAAATTGAGGAACGACATAGCTTACCTATGTCTTTTGGAGAAATAACCATCTCGTTAAAGAAAGGGAGGACAAAGTTTAGAAAATTGAGGAACGACATAGCTTACCTAACTCAAACAAAATTAAAAAAGTCTTTAACAAATCGGTGGAGTCTCTGAAGCCTGTAAGAGAGTATTAGTGTGCTGAAAAGGAAGCGCTGAAAAAAATGTTTAGTCCATAACTGCCAAGTATAGCCGTTTTGCATGTAACCTCTTTGGGGTCTACAATATTTTGATAGCCCATTCTGGGCAACTATTTCCCCAACTTGTCATCCCATTCCATACCCATTCGACAAACGGAAAACACTTCGCGCACTCGTCCCGTCTAGTTGACTGCTCGTTTTGCAAGCGAGGGCTTACCGACAACCTAGGAACGAGCACTTTCCCACAGTGTGGTACTACGTGCTTCCGTGAAGGAAAAGTCAACCATAAACCACCAATTTGGAATACATGTGGCTAACTTGAACAGTAAAATAGAAAGCTTACCAATGTCTGTTGAAAACGGAACCACCTTGAGAAGGAAAGGCAGGACAATATTTAGAAAAAAAAGGAACGACAACTCGTAAGAGAAATGGAGGACAATGTATAGAAAATGGGTAACAACATGGCTTTCGAATGGAGGTTGAAAAGTTTGTCCTCCATGGCTGGAAGATGACCCCAGCCAGTAGAAAATATAATCAATCGGTCAGAATATCTACAACCGACGAAAAATGTTCCCCACCGGCTTACAGGATGTTTTCTACCGGCTGCATCTACCAGAAGTCTGTCGTAACTAGCAAAGTGCAGTAATTAAAAGATACAAACAGAAACAGTTAAATTCAAAGCATGAAATTATGAAAACAAAAATCTAGAAAATATTATAATATTTTTACCAAAGGGTATAGGTACTAACCTATGCCTTTTGGAAAAGGGAATATGAAGAATAAATATTATACAGAGTTCGGCAAAAGTCCGGGACCGGACAAATATCGAAGAAAATATGAATTTTGTGAAAAATCTTTTTATACTACAAATTTAACTCCAACTTAAACTATAATTTGAGAATATTTTGAAATATACAGGGTGTTCAAATAAAGTGTGGCGTATCAAAGTTACTATTTTCAAATGGAACACCCTATATGCTTTCGTAATTTTCAATTCTTCTTGAAGTGCTGAAGAAAATTTAATACAGGATGGTCAAAAAAAATCAGAATGTGGTAAATCTTTGACCACCCTATATTAATCATCGAGTAACCCTTGAAAAGTTAGGATAGGGAGATGTAAGCCGTTTTGCCAAATATTCAGCAGTTTTCACAAAACATTGACCTAAAGTTGAAAAATAGGTGATTTTTAACACCCTGTATCTCTGTAAGTATTTAATTTAGCCCCCAAGTATGTGAAAAAGAGCCATGTTTCTACAAGACATTCAGACAGTGGAGACAAAATATTTGGATGAAGTAGATAGCAGTACCCCTGAATAGACACTTGAAGTATAGACTGAAACTGAAAGAGGATTTAAAAAAAGATTTAGATCAGAATATCTTAGTCAGCTGATAATGATTCGAAATTCTAAAGAAACTCAATCGATACAAAAGGGAGAAGTTGTACTAATTGGATCCGAACAAAACTGACTACAATTGGCCGCTAGGTCTTGTATTAGAAACCTATCCCGGAAAAGACAAAAAGATACGTGTTGTGAAGCTGCGAACTGCAACTGGGACCATTGTTAGACCGGTACAAAAATTGTACCCATTAGAAGTGACATCTGCAGAATATACTGCAGGTTTACGAGAAAAGGTTAAACTTAACGAACCTAGACTGACAGAAAAACCAGAACATAGTAAACTTAAAGAGCATAGATTGAAAGAAGAACCAGAACATGAGACTAGACAGATTTTCACAAGAAGTGGAAGAAAAGTTCAACCACCAAGAAGATTTAATGACGAAGTTTGAAAATTTTGACCGTCAGAAAATGACAAATGCGGTGGGAGGATGTTAGAAATACCTACATTATGTTCACTTTGTGTATAATTTTAATGTTAATTTGATTTTTATGATTTGTCAGTTAGTTGAAAAATGATATAATAGAATTGTCAGTTTTTTTATAAAACTTCACTTGCACCTCAAAAAATTGCATTTTTATTTTCATATTATATCGACAGAAATATTAGAAGCTGGTTAAGCTCTCAATTTTTTCTTACAGTACTTATTGAGATTGAAAATAAATAAAAATATCTGCTGACAGAATTGTATTTGGAACCAAACAAAACATCGAAACTTTGTGTAGGTAATATCTCTAATCGAAATAGATGACCCGGAGATGCGTTTGCTTGAATCGTCAAGAAAGGTATTAAATCAGAGATTAAATTAAAGCCGATTTAATACCACTAGCGACATCTATCGTAAATATTTTGAACTTAAAAATAACTAGATTTTTGTTTATGTTTTGAGGTTTGTATACCTGTGAGGAGGCCCCTCTTATCATGTGAACCGGGATCTTATCAGTAGTAATACCCCTAGGGTCTTGATAATACCGAGATAATTTTGTCATAGAGAATGCTGATAAAAGCGAGTTGCTTGATATAATAGCCCAAGGCCGCAGGCCGAGGGCTATTATCTTTGAGCAACACGCTTGAAGGATTCTCTACGACAAAATTTTGAGTATTTATCAAGACCCGAGGAGTATTCGATAAGATAATTTTTTACTTTGTAAATATCAAAAAATTGATTGTCAATCTGACGCTTAATACTTTTCAATACAAACTTCATTAGTTTTAATCAAAAATTATTCATTTTTATTTAAAACTACAGTTGTGAAAAGTACAATTATTGGTAAATTAATTGAATCGTTAGATGCAATATCAAATCTTTCCGACATTTTTAATCCAGTTGTCAGTTTGACGTTTAATTAATTTTCAATAAAACATAAACACCAAACTAAAAACACCACATGTGGGGTATTATCAGTAGTAATACCCCTAGGGTCTTGATAATACCGAGGTAATTTTGTCATAGAGAATGCTGAAAGCGTGTTGCTTGATAATAGCCCAAGGCCGCAGGCCGAGGGCTATTATCTTTGAGCAACACGCTTGAAGGATTCTCTACGACAAAATTTTGAGTATTTATCAAGTTGTAATACAGCGGTGATTGGATGAAATTTGACACATGACTTGAAATTAAGTAATTTGATTGGTTACTATGTTCAGTAAAAAATTATCGCGATAAGATGCCGCTAACTATCGAAAAGATGCCGCTAACTATCGAAAAGATCATGCTAGCTATCGAAAATTTCCCTGTAGGTAGTAACTGCGCATTATTTGTCATTGTGACATATGCCAAATTTTAAAATTCGTTGAAATGTTGCGATTTGGACAAGATTCTTTAAGACGGACTCCTTCGGAGTCGAGCTTTTTCGCCAAAACATGAAAATAAACTCATGCAGTTATTGGACAACATGCTTTCATTAAAAAATTATCGGTAATTTTGATGCACTTGCGTAATTACTTCCGACAATTTCTTTACTAAAGCTTCACTTTACAATCATTTTCAGTAATGTCAGGAATAAAAGTTGAGTGAGACTTTCGACTGCTGTCGATGGTTGTGTATAAATAAATAGAGACTTTTAGCTTGTCTTAAATTTCTCACGTATCCGTATACGTAATGAACTGCGCATGTGTAGACCCGTTACGTCTCAGCCGATACGATGCGTTGGACGTACTGTTACGTACCCTACTCCGTATACTTAAACGTATCCCTATCCCGACCAAAGCCAGTATTCCGTGCTATTTGTGCTATATTACACCATCTTCCTCGTCTAGCAGCAATGGATTATTTAATATCGCCCCCATTTTACGTTTTACAAAAATATAAAAAGGTAAAATAAAAAAACTTTGAGGTTATACAATTAGAAACAGAACGAAGCGATACGTTTTCTGCTAAAAAGGCTTTCTTGACAATTTCTTTACGTCAACGTAACTCCAATACGGATACGGATACGTGTAAAAACTTATGACTAGCTAATAGATAGTAGAAAGTTACCGGTAGAATTCTATGGTATGCAGAGCCCCAGATTTTTCAATTTGCAATTTTTATTTATTCAATGTTCCTTATTCTAACTTCCAAACACAATGCAAATCTAAAAATATTCAAATGCTGATCCTCAGACCGACTGTCATTACTGTCAAGTTGTCAACTTGTCAGTTGGTGATCTATGAGTTGGTGTTGGTCACGGTTTGTAGATATATGTTGTGTTCTTTTTACACTATTCTGTTCAGCTCTGTTGAGATAATTTTCAACCTGAGCGGGTGACCAAAGTGAACAGGAAATCTTAAAAAGAATGCTCCTTATGTTTTTAGGCTATGATCAACTAAGCGGCAGAGGGCAGAGCCGAGCACCCACAAGAAGTAGTGCGGTTAGGGGCAAGAGGGGAAGAAATAGTTCAGCTCTGTTCAAAACGAGCGCTTAAAAAGAATACGCAAAATCACTCAAGTGAACAGAGCAGCTGATCTGCTCGAGCAAATTCTGTAAAAAGAACACACCAATAATCTACAAACCGTGGGTGTTGGTCACTGTTGGTGTGTTGCCTGTCATTTGTCATTTGCCTGTGTTGGTGTCTTGGTTGGATATTGTCTGTTTTAGTTTTGTCTCTGATGTTATCTTTTATCTATGGACATATCCAAGACTGTTATCTGTGTGATATTTATTTATTTCAATTAAATTGTTAAAATGTATCGGCAAGCAACTAAATTACGTATGCCAATTTCTTTATTCTCCAACAAAAAAAAGTGTTTTCAATTCATACGTACTATAAATGATAATGCAGAAGGTATGTTGTATAAGATATAAGGTTATGTTATTGTATCAATTTTAATTTCAGAAAATAAATTTAAAATTAAAGCTGATTTTCAAGGTAGACCATTATATTTGGACGTACAGGCGACTACTCCACTGGTATTAATTTAGAAATGTTTATCAAAATCAGGTATATACTAAACTTTGGAACATTTTAGGATCCTAGGGTTTTAGATGCAATGTTACCATATTTAACAAATTACTACGGAAATCCTCATTCACGAACACATACTTATGGTTGGGAAACTGAAACTGCCGTGGAAAATGCTAGAGAATATGTTGCTAATCTTATTGGTGCAGAATCAAAAGAAATAATATTTACATCAGGTGCCACAGAAAGCAATAATATTTCCATCAAAGGTGTAGCAAGGTTTTACAAGGAGAAAAAGAAACATGTAATAACCACACAAACAGTTAGTTGTTGATAGATACATTTCATTGCCATTATTGTAATCATTTTGTTTTAGGAGCATAAGTGTGTTTTAGATTCTTGTAGAGCACTAGAAGGTGAAGGATTCAAAGTAACATATCTTCCAGTTAAAACCAATGGCATTATATCATTAGAACAATTGGAAGAAGCTATAACACCTGAAACAGGATTGGTATCTGTAATGGCTGTAAATAATGAAATAGGTAGGCATCTAAAGTACCCAAATTTTTGAATTCTTAAAAGGAAAATTGAAATTTTCAAGGTTTTGAATATATCTAGAAAAAAAAAGATGTTCAAAATCAATTGATATTTCATTAACACACATGGGAAGCAGAAATTCTTAATGTTTTTTGTGTTATTTTTCAGGTGTTAAACAACCCATAAAAGAAATAGGTGCTCTTTGTAGAAAGAAGAAAGTGTTTTTCCATACTGATGCTGCACAAGCAGTTGGTAAAATCCCATTAGATGTTAATTCTATGAACATTGATCTGATGTCTATAAGTGGCCATAAAATTTATGGTCCAAAAGGTATGTAAATAGTTGAAAATCATATTATTTTAACCATTTTTTAATACAACTATCTACCACAAATCAAGTAAATTAAACTTGCATTATTTTTAACATTAAATCTACAAATGTTTCCTGAATTTGTTTATACCACAAGTAATAACAAGACATTTTTCTTTCATTCCTCTGTGCCTTCAAAATGTTGTAGATAGTTCACTTTGTTTTATTAAGGTATTGGTGCCATGTACATCCGACGACGACCTCGAGTGCGTGTAGAGGCTATACAAAGTGGAGGCGGCCAAGAAAGAGGCATAAGAAGTGGCACAGTTCCAGCTCCATTGGCTGTTGGTTTCGGCGAAGCATGCCGATTAGCTAAACAAGAAATGTCTTACGACCACGCTTATATTGAAAAATTAAGTAATCGCTTAATCGACACTATTTCTGGATCACTAAGTCACGTTATCAGGAATGGAGATGATGTACATACTTATCCGGGATGTGTGAATTTATCTTTTGCTTATGTGGAAGGTAAATATTTTAACTTAATTACTAGTTTCAATTTATTATGAGTTTCAAGGAAAGTATATTTTTTAAATATTTTATTATTCTCCAGGCGAATCTCTATTGATGGCACTCAAAGATGTAGCTCTTTCCAGTGGTTCAGCTTGTACTTCTGCCTCTTTAGAACCATCGTACGTTTTGCGAGCAATCGGAACAGATGAAGACCTAGCACACAGCTCCATCAGATTTGGTATAGGACGTTTTACTACGGAAGCAGAAATTGATTATACGGCACAAAAATGTATACAGCACGTCACTAGGTTAAGGGAAATGAGTCCCTTGTGGGAGATGGTCCAAGAAGGAGTTGATTTAAAAGCTATAAAATGGTCTCAACATTAAATACATAAGTGCTTGATCAGGATCAGTTTCAATGATATTAATTTTTGTAAAATTGCTACTATTTTAATATTGTTAGAAGTATGTGTGTCGGCATAAATTTGGCAAAAGTTTTAGGAGAATAAGTTTGATTAGTTTTTCTTAACCGTCCGGTTTAGTAAAGCTTAAAAAATTATGGTTGTTATAGTAAAAATCTGGTTGTCCGCAACTCTTGTTTAAAATATAGAAATATTTAAGAACCTTATTTTTTATTATTTACAAATTTCATAGTTTCAAGGTTTTCGTTGATAATGTAAAAAAAGTTGAATACAAAATAATAACCACAAGCCTCACTCTGCGGAAACGCTTTTGATACCTTCCTTGTGTTCGAAGCAATGCAATAATTGATTCACTTTTCATAAGCTTTCGCTGAACATTTTCTGTTGTATGAATACATTTTAGATGTAGGATGAGGGGATACAAAGGATACCCCAAAAAATCAGAAAAATACCTAAAAGCTTATTCCTGGCTGTTCCACCAATTCACATTTCAATAGAAAAATTGATATATATTGCAGAACACTTCTTGAAAGTAGACAATCCCTCATTTTCCCTTTCATATTCAGCGTTCCCTGGGATGGAGTATCCTATAGTATAGGTGAAAAATGTTTAAATATTAATTTAGTAAAAAATGTTATTCTTGATAAAAAGTTTTGCTTGTTCTAAAACCCGATAAATTGAAATAAAATTCAATTTTTTCAAAACCCGTCTCATTTTATGGCCAGTTTTATGAAAACCTGGAGTCTGACTTTTTGACATTTCTTCACATATTGGCTAATATCTCAGGAACCTTAAGGTTTGCAAGGTTCTTGTCTACGCCATTCGATTCAGAATTGAATTTTCTATAAAAAGAGGAATTTTGAAAATTAGTAGGTATAGGTTTCGGTGTGGACTTTTTTTCAATTTTCAAAACCTGAAAATTCTAATATCCATATCTAAGGTTTTTCGATGAGGAAATTCCTCTTTTCATAGAAAATTCAATTCTGAATCGAATGGCGTAGACAAGAACCTTGCAAACCTTAAGGTTCCCGAGATATTAGCCAATAAATGTCAAAAAGTCAGACTCCAGGTTTTCATAAAACTGGCCATAAAATGAGACGGGTTTTGAAAAACTTGAATATTAGCAAGCAAAACTTTTTACCAAGAATAACATTTTTCACTAAATTAATGTTTTTTAATTTTTCACCTATAGGATACTCCATCCGTGGACACGCTGTATACTGGTAATATAGCAGGACCACCACATTTTGCACTAAACTCTGTATTGTTTATTGAACTATGCTATTGGAAAAATGGGACTTGAATTTTCAATAACTTTTTAGAATTTATTCGACCCAAGTAATTTTATTTCAAGAAATATTTTTAAAAATTTGCTTGATTGATATTATTAACTGCGGTCGCCAATTTTTTGGCTGCGCACGCGCTGCACACCTGCTAGGATCGGCCCTGAACATAACACTATTATATAAATTGTATATTGACAATGGAAGAGTAAATATCTGCTATAAACTAAATGTAATGTAAATTTGCTTTGTATTCTTTCAGAAATTCATATGTTGACATTGCTCAAGTAGATATATTATTTGTTCTGAAGTAGTAATTTCACGATTATGTTAAAACCTGTACCTATCTATGAATTATGATCCTGCAACTGTAATATTAAATGAGATTGTGATATATGGACGGTAATGTGATTTATATTGTTATATGTGTTTTATATTGAATTAATGTAAGATATCAGCTTAACAAAAACGGTTTGATTTTGAATAAAATATATTTTAAATTTGTTTTTTTCTTCTATGACTAATACAAAAATTATTATTTCCCCAACCCCATAGGCGTGCCCCCGGGGGGGGGGGGGGGCAGGGTGGTCCCGGTCCACCCCAATTCCTCAAATATCAATCTATTAAAAACATTTTGTAATTTTTAAATTTTAACTTTTTTTCAATGATAGGAGAAAGCAGTTTTTCATTCTTAAAATGAATTGCGAGAAATTGAAGGGCGGCAATATGCAAAAGCAACGTATCGGCGGGCACAGCTCGTTGTTTTTTCATCAAAATATTCTGATTTGATATTTGGCACCCCCTAATAAAAAAGTCTGCGCACGCCTATGCCCAACCCTTTTGATGGTGCTACCAGAATTTCGTATGACACGTTACGTCAAGTGACAGTCGCCCCGATGAATCAGATTATAAAGGTGGATTCATGCAAGAGAAAATTAAAACTAAGAAGATAAAGCCATGTATTTTTAAATTTTGTCCACGACCACCTAATAATAAGTCAATATTTTACCTCCTAACTAAAGGTAGGTATATGGTACCCATATATCAACTGTCGTGAATTATGGTTCATAATACACTGTAGGTAGTGTATTATGGTTCATAATTCACGACTAGAGATGGGGGTACAATATGAAATAAACTATTAAATCTGTGTATTTTGTTCAGGAAATTTGTTTCTGACATATATCGTATCTATAAAATATTGTAATTTTTAGTATTGATACTTTTCATAACGATATTTTCTAATATTAAGTATTTTAAAACAATATAATTATAACGGTACGTTGTATTGATACTTTCTACAGTATCGCCCATCTCTATATATGTCAAATTATTTGAAGTAGATGTCACAACATTTTGAGGTTAGTAATATGCCAAATCGCTACTGACTTTTATTTATTAATAAATAAATTAAGTGTCGTGGACAAAGTATAGTATTCTACTCGCAATTTATGGCCATAATTCACTTGGGTGACTTGCGCCCCTCGCCTGTGGCTCGTGACGCAAACGTCACCCATCGTGAATTATGGCTATCATAAATTGCTCGTTTAATAATATACTATAAATCTCAATTTCTTAGTTTCTTGCATGAGCATGTGCGTGTAATGTACATATTCATGCAAGAAATTAAGATTTAAATGAAAATATAACATGGTTTCATCTTCTTCGTTTTAGTTTTAATTTTTTTCTTGCATGAATCCACCTTAAGTAAGCGTCCTTTTGTACTTTCATCGTTTGAGTTCATTTAATTTTGATTTGGTGCTTTCTTTGATATTGTTTTAATTGCTTAAGTATTTTAAAAGCTATATCGGAGTGTTTATAATGAAAAAGATCATTAAATAAATATAAAACAACCAAATTACAAATCTCAAATTGATTTATCCTCAGGACGAATGTCATTAGTGTCAACCTGTTAGTTTGTGAACATACCCTAGGCACAGTATAGAAACGAACCAGTAGTATCACTCTTATAAATTTCATTATAAATTATAAATTGCTAGAGCTTTTGATGACCTTGATCGGATCGCTTTACGATTTATTGTACCATAGGCGTAGGTGGCATAAGTTTTAAAATGACTTGAACGTGTGAAACGTTTTTTCTTAAATATTGTAGAACAGTACACTGATGAGTTAATGAAACAATAGTCTTATACAAAATATTTATTGGTTTTTCCATATTACAATTTTCATTTTGTTATGATTTTTAAAATTTTTATTGACAAATGTGTAATATAGTCATACCCTGAAGAAAAGTTTTATAAATATTTTATTGGAAAATCAACACAAGGATGTACAAACTCTGTTGTTTGACTAATATTTATAAGTGATTCAACAATATTATCTTAGCAACGTAGCAACTTTCTCAAAATTCATTTGGAATAATGTTTCTAATAATGAGATGTATTGTACAAAATTTTCATGCGGCATATTCAAGTTTCCAAAAGTATCCTTATTCGTATTTTCATAAGCTCTAAGGTAACAGTATAAAGACGAATCGACTAAATTCTGATACGCTTGTGAATACGTCTCACATACGCTGTATGTATGAATTTCCGAACATTTTTTAATTAAATAACCACAAAAGTAGCGAACAAAATTCTTTTCCAACAAATCATTTGACCGAAAGTCTTTAGGCATTGCAGCATTTGATGAAAGAAATATTGTTGGAATAGCCTTTTTTTAAATAAGTTTCCTTTTATGAGGTTGCATATAATCATGTCTGGTTCAAAATTAGCACCACATAAGCGATGACTACTATTGTAGAGCTTCTATTTTTGGCATCAAGTCAGGCATATCGCATGCTTCGAGCCAAACTTTAGCTCTGAAACAAAAACAACAAATTAAATCAATGCATGAAACTAATGCTCATAAAATGTAATATGAAGATCAAATAATATAGTATTATACTTTTCGTATGAAAATAGTTTCTCACCCTTCTGAATCCTTTGGAAAACGGTAAAATGTTTCATCACAATTATAATATTTATTGTTACATCCATGAACGACACACACACACTACCGTCTTTTTAATGGTATCCATTGCAAAAAAATGCTTATAAACTATAAAAATAATACCAAAACCCCGTAAAAATATAAGCTGTAATAAATAATTTTATTCGCAAATTCATCACTGGCACTTTGGTTGGATCGCAGCACAGCACTGGCCGCCGGATGAGATACTCATATGAACGACGTTGTAGGTCACAGAGAGCTCGGCAGTGTAACGTCACGAGATAACATACCTACTGGTTCGTTCCTATACTGTGCCCTAGGTATGCCACTGGAATATAATAAAACTACATGGTATACCATACATTTTTTATTTATCAAATTCAGTCCTTGTTAGTTACATACTCTTTACAAACTGTACAAATAAATTAAAAAAATTTTCATAAACCGTCATCACAGATTTGGGACGAGATATTTTCTTGCGATCTAACCCGCACATAGCCAAATTTTGTTAGAGTAAATAAGTTTAAAGTAAACAAAAAATATATGAGTTAGAATAACGAACATTTTTCGAGTAATTTGATAGTATTCGAAATAAAATAGATCTTTTTAAATAGGTCATACCGTTGAATTACTATGAATACTAATGATTTAGTGTTTTCCTCCATTTATTTAATTGATTCACTTATTTATTGTGTATATCTTATAAATATCCAATCATACAATCACACCCTGAACTTTTGCACATAGTTGAGATAAGTTAGAAATCTCAATGGTTAAGATTTTCATCTAAATTAACGTTATGTGAAATGATATATGTAGCATTAAATCCATATTGTTGACGGCATTACAGTATTGTGATATTTCAAAAATAGCTCAACAGATTATATAAGATTATTCATGAATATTTAGGAACAATAAATTCAAGAAAATATATTCAACTTCCAACCACCAATAGCATGTTCCAAAAATACAATCAAATATTTACATTGTCCTTATAGGATACATTTTAAATATTTAGATAAAAATAATTGAAATAAAAATGAAATTTTAGTTTAGAAAACACTGATTTGTCAATAACTTACAAAAGCATACACTTATGTAAGTTATTTGTTTTTATCAAGATCATACTTATCTTCATATTATTTGAACAATATAATATTGTGCTAATATAGGTAACAAAATAAAATAAAATTAAAATTTTAAAAACCTTTGGCTTCATATTAAATATTATTAACAAAATGTGGGACTAATTCCAACATTGAACATAAATAAATAATTTAAATGTTTAATTAAAGCATATATCTTAATATTAATATGTAAATGAGAGAGCAGGTACAAAACATATAAGATCTGTTTTAAACAATATTGCTAATTGGTTTTTTTTTCACCTTCTTTACGGCCCCAACTCAAATATCACATATTCATTTTAAAAAAAATTTTAACCTCTCAACCTGATACTGAGAGATATTTCTGCTTGAATTAAAGTAAACTTTCAAAGCTGAAAATTTTTTAGATCCATTAATCCACCCATATGTATGTAAAACAGTCTTACATGTTTAAAGATGTTTTTTTGGAAATTAACAAATACAACTATCTTCTTGTGGTTCTTCATCATATGAAATTATCTTAAAGCCATGCTGTTCCATAGTTTGCAGTTCTAGTCGGGATCTGTTCATACTTACTAATTGAGTAGCTACATCTGTAAACATATCTTCTAAACCTTCACTCGTTTTACATGAAGTCTTGTAAATTCCTGAGACAAGATTGTGGCATTGCTCGCTAATTTTAAAAGATAAAATATAAAATTAAGAAACATTTATTTATCTTAAAAAAATGATTATTACAATTAGTGCAGATAATAGATTTACAAAAAATGTTACTGCCCTTTTTAGATAACAAATTAGAATTTTAGACCTGAATTTGATCTGTAGCAGGAGAATGATCTATCCATTATCAAAGGTAGTGGTCGATGGTAAAATAGAAAAGAATATTTGATGGTATTAAAAATACCAAATGATAGAATGTGGCTTTTCTTAGAATGAAATATTACAAGTAAAAAGGTGAGTTGAAATGTGCTGCAGTTTCTGGTATCCCAAATACTTATACAGGACCAGTGAATGCAGTTCCAGAGCCTTGCATTGCTAGACATTCTCCTGTTTCATTGCCTACAATATCTCTGTTCCACGGAACCCAGTTAAGTGTCACACTACTGAATCGTAACAAGCTCTCCTACTATTTTTTATTATTCATATATCTTAAACTGTTGTCTGTTAATAATAAGTCATATTTACCAAAAAGTTTCAATTTCCCCATCTGTTATTTGTGGTGTATTTCCAACTAAATCACATTTGTTACCACATAAAAATATCTTTGCATTTTCTGCATATGTAACAATATCTAATAAATGTTGAGATAGGACATGAAATGAAGCTGGATTATCAAAAGAAAAAACTAAAATTGCTGCTTCGGCAAATTTGTAGTAGCTGGATGTGATAGAAGCCACTCTTTCCATTCCTCCTGTATCCCATAATTGCAGCTGTAACAAAGCAATGCATTTAATCAGCTATGTTAATAAGTTTTTGTTATTATAACAAATTTAAAAACTCAACTAATAATTTAATAGTAAAAAAATCTAGAGACCATATAGTTTGTAATTTTTGATTCATATGAATTACATGATCATGATAACTAAAATATAAACACATACCTTTAAATCTCTGTCTGAAACATGAAACAATTTAGAGCAATGGTCTAATCCTAAAGTTGATTTTCTATCTGTAGCCGTTACAAACGTATTATTTGCAAATCTTCTAAAAATTGAACTTTTTCCTACACCATACTCTCCACATAAAATTACTTTTTGTTCAGGAACGCGAATCGATGCCATTGATAATTTAAAAAATTGTCGTCTGGATTAAATGATTAAAATTAATATTTTTGACAATTATTACAAAATAGAGAAGTTAGCAGCAAAGTTTAGTAGTAGTTCAAACGTAACTATGAGATATCTTCTATTTCCAAATGTTTTGACGTACTATGTCGATGAAAAACAGACCATAGAACAAGGTATGCAGCATTAGACCGCTTTCAGACGAGACACTTTGGCCGGTCACTATAATAGTGTCTGAAAAGAATGGCACGGCTAAAATACATTAATATAAATAGACGCATTTACACGAGACACAGAAAAGGAATACATGGTGTTTAATGACTTTAATGTATTTTTAATTTTTAGCCGCGTGATTTTTTTCAGACACTAGTAGCCGGCCACAAAGTGTCTCGTCTGAAAGCGCTATAAATAAATTATTTCTCTATGAAATTCTGATTAAATCAGTAGTTGCGTTTGAACTACTGCTAAGCTTTGCTGCTAACTTCTCTATTTTGTGATACTTGTCAAAAAGCTTTAGTTTGTTTACCAAACAAATAAAAAGCATGTTTGGTTTGGGAATTAAAAACATTGGAGGTACAAAACCTATTCGCATGTGGATAGATGGAAAATGCTTTAATGTCAAGTATTTTAAAGGAAAACAAGAGAAAGCTGCAAAGTTAGAAGGTAATATAAAACAAATATAATACCAAATAAACTGTGGTAATTTATTTAGGTAAATCAAGTATCAAAGAGAATGTAGATGAACTTGAAATGCATCATATTGATTTTGATATTGATGAAGATGGAATATTATTCACAAGCTTTGAATTGCCCCCGTAAGTTTCATATATACCCTCTAACATATGGAAATTGGTATTAATGCAAAAATACCAAATACAATCTCAACATCAACAAGGATGTGTATATTTGAATATTGAATTTTTTGGGTTATTAACTTAATATCAACAATTTTGTTGAATTAAAAAATATATAAAAAATTGTGGTTCAATTTCCCAAAATAATTAACAAAAAGAATAGTGAATACACAACAAGGAGCATACAGAAGATGCTATGTTACTTAAAAGATATTTTTTTATTTGACAATCAATGGCATAGATGCTGGACAAAGCTTACAGCAAAGGGTGACTTAAAAAGAGAAGGAGGAATCAAATTAAATTAAAAAATTGTCTTCTGGTAACTGTTTATAAAATTGTTTCTAAAAGAATTTAGTTTTCCATTGGTCTCCCCCAGTGTCCATAATATTCTTACTGCAGACTTATAAGTTTTGTGTTAACTTTTTATATTCACAATTAATTAATTACCCAGAATATGTATTGAATTTTCATATACTTTTCTATTGTACTTTAGGTTATATTACACAAAGCTGAGAAGCAATGACTTCTTTGATTTAAATATATTAGAAAACAAGACCAAAACAACTATATCCATACCAGGTTATAATAAAAATGGAAAAATTGTAATTACAGGAGAAGAGAATAATATAAGGAATGCATTAAGTGAATTACACTCAGTTATAGGTTACATAAGAGATAGATCAAAACCTCTGCAGTTCATTGCTATCCCTTTAGTGAGTGAAGAAATTAAAACTAGGTTTCTGAATTTTAAAAATGAAATCTTGGAAGATTCAAATGTAAGTGGCATAGAAGAATCAATTTTTCAAAGTCCATTAAAACTACATCTCACAATAGATGTTTTTGTTCTTCTAAATGATAGAGAAAAAAATGAGGCTGTGCTAGCTTTGGAAGAATATAATAATACTATTTTAAGGTATGTTTCACTTTTATATTACAATATATCTACTACTTCGTATCTTTTCAATTTTTAGGCACTTGAAACAAAAAATGGGTAATCTTAAGATTCATGTGGCTGGTATCGAATGCATGAATACAAACTATGAAAAAGTTGATGTATTATATGCCAAAGCGAAAATTATCAACGAAACTGAAGAAGTGAATTTACAAAATATTGCTAATCAACTGTCTGAGCATTTTTATGAAAAAGGTAACTATAATTTATAATTTGGCTTGGTAAATTCATATTTCATTTTATGATCTAGGGCTATTAAAAAAACATCAAAGACAAGTTAAATTGCATATGACCTTAATAAATACAAAATACAGGAAAGATCCAGAAAGCCCAAAGAAAAAATGGGTCAAGAGAAAAAGTTTCAATGCCTCAAAAATAATTGAGAAGTACAAAGATTACGAATTTGGTCAATGTGAGCTGAACACTATACACATATCAAATATGTCTTCTCTGGGAGAAGATGGATTTTATGAATCTTTAACAAGTATTGTTATTTAATTTATTACATTTTTTTATAAATTATGTAATATATGTATTAATTTAAATATTAAGATGTTTAAGGATTGTACTAAATTAAGAAATAACGCAGGGAAAATTGTACAAATATTCGTTTTAAATTTAGTGTAAACATATACAAATTTGCAATACATTTATACAAGATGCTATGTTTATTAAGATATGTGCAACTGCATAGTGAAAATTGGTAGATACTAACACAGTTGTTATTATTGTTTTTAAATGTTTAAGTAGACGGAAAATAGGTTAAAAAATATCTACTTCAAGAATCAAATGTCTTCAGTTGTCAAATGTGGTCTAGCTCTGGCACATAGCTAGTTCAAACGATCTTCGAAGATTGTCTCTTCAAATAACAATTGGCTTGGCTGCTCTCTGCTTCACATCAGATTCTAATGGTCTCTAACTGACGGATTTTTTTCTGAATGAGTTCATCTCAACACCTTTAAAAGTGCTTTAATTTAAGAATCCTGGATATATTTATCGAAATGAAAACTCCAAATATAAATGAACATAAATATAGATAATTGATATTGATACCTACTTACAACGTTTGCCTGTAGATACCTCTCGTAAAATTGGACAAAATGATAATGAGATTAAGGGGTCCAGCACATTAACTTTTAGAAATACAGGGTGTTGAAGTTTTAAAAAATTAAATGTTTTAATTCAATAACTTTGAAATGGATGAATAAATTGATTTGACATTTAGCAGGTTGTTTTTAAATGTGTAAGGGTATATTTTGTTGGGAAAATATTTTTCAATTTTCGATCCAGTGGTGTACATTTGGAATAATATATTACCTTTCCCCTCCCATTCTTTCATAAGTCAGTGGCGTAAAAAATAGGAGGGGAAAGGTAACATATTCTTCCAAATGTACACCACTGGATCAAAAATTGAAAAATAGTTTTCCATCAAAATATGCCCTTTTACATTTAAAAACAACCTGCCAAATGTGAAATCAATTTTTCCATCCATTTTAAAGTTATTGAATTAAAATATTTAATTTTTCAAAACTTTAACACTCTGTATTTTGAAAAGTAAATGTGCTGGACCCCTTAATCCTCATATCCTTTTGTTCAATTTTACGAGAGGAGTCTACATGCAAACGTTGTAAGTGTCATTTGAAAACACCCTTTATATTATGCGATTCTATTAAACTACCTTTATGCAATATACTTATTGAAGAAAAGCATTTATTTCAATATGAAGTAGGTATTTCATTATTTGTAATGCATCAACCGAGGCATCAACTTTCAGAAGATTACTCCGCTCTCTGGAAGGTAAGACGCTTTTAAAAAGATGTAAAAACGTTTCTGAAAATTGAGGAAAAAATTAAGCAAAATGATACTGAAGATATTTGTATTTTATACGATCCACCGGAATTAATTATTTTTTCACATTTATTAAGCTTAATATGGAGGTTTCAGGATTGGTGGCTTCTTGTTTATAAAGGATCTTATTATAAATCTCAGCATTGTATTCGCTTTTGTGACTATCTTAGTAATATGCAATTTAAATAATAACTCGTCAAGTGGAGAAGTATTCAGCCACTAAGATGTTCCTGAAAAATGAAATCAACACTTAGTAGGATTGCACTAATTTGAAAGATTGTCAAATGTATAAACAAATGTAAATTAACAGCAAATACATTTTATTGTAAAAATAATGAGGGGTTGGAAAAAATAAACATTAATCGCAGAGCATTGGGGATTTTGTTGGAACATTATTACAAACATAATAAAGCTTTGTTGGAATCTCAAAGAAAAATATTATCTCTATGTTACTATTTATAAATTAAAAATTTTTACATTGTCCATGTTTATTGCCCTTCTGTAATTTTTGTTGTTTTTTTTTAAGTCAACAATTGTTAAACCACAATATAATATATGTTGTTAATAATGCATTATTAAAGCTTTAATTAATAAGTAAATATTATACAGTAATTTGATAACGGAATGAAAACAAGATTATCTATGTTTCTCATATTCTTTAGATTTTATACAGTTTTGTACTGAATGTATACCTAGGAAGTTTGTTTGTATGTGATTAGAACGGAAAAAGTTTTTGGTGAATTTTGTAGTTGTTATTTTATTAAAAATATGGTAAATATGTTTGTGACAACCACAAATACCATTTCCTATTATAATGGACAGAAGTACAATTCTATACTCCAACTCAATGGTAAGTTATTATAATGAAAGTAGTTTATTAATTGTTATATAAAAATTATTTAAATGGCATACCTATGTGGAAGTCAAAAAATTGGAAAAATATAATCATATGTATACTGAACCATAGAATTATTATTAATTCGGAAAATGTTATTCACTCAAAAGTAGGTAGGTGAATTTTGGAAAAAGTATAGTTTTGATAAACAATGGATTATTTAAACACTTTAATTTCCATTGACTTATTTTTTCAAGCCAATACACAAAGGTAGATTTTTTTTATTTATATAATTGGAATACAAACAGGACGAGCCCAAAGCAGTATTCCTAATATTTGTTACAAAATTCGTTAAATAAACTAACATTAAGAGTAAAACAGATATTGTAAAACTACAGTATAGTAGAAGAAAAAAAAAGAAGGAACATTTTAAAACTATAAAAGCATGCTACCACTAACAATGACCCTAATCAGCTTGTCAAAAGTTCTCAGAGAAGAAGAAAATATATCAACTGTGGAAAGGTCACAACACTATTTATTATAACCTTTAGAGCAATGATACAATGGAGAATTTAGATAATAATTGGCATTTGCTTGGTTCGTTATGAAGGTATGTTTATTTCTTGTATTATATGCTGGTACCAAAAATGATAAAGAGCTTACAATAGGTGAGAAGTCTATTAAACCATTAAAACATTTATATATAAATTTTATATCGGTAACTATTCGCCACTTTTCTATAGGAAAATTGTTAAGGTTCTGTCGAACAATTTGTTGTTTGTTTATTGTTGTTTTATTAACATATGAGCATACAAAATCCAGTTTTCAGACAAGCGCGTTTAAAGAAATTTAATTTAGTTGTACAGAGTTTGATTTAGAATTTACTGGTAAGTACATTTTGAAGAAAGTTTATAATATCAGAATTAGATTTTCCATGTATAAAGGCTTTACATATTATACTTTTTACCATGAATAACAACTTTATTCAAATATTAGAAAATGTTTAATTGGAATATGGGTACACAGTCGCGTCGGTTGGTTGCAATTAGACTAGATTAAAAACACTATAAATAAAACCTACTTGTTTAAACAATTCACGTTATTTGTATTTCAAATGAAATTATTTCATATTTGTGGTCCAAAATGATTTCATTGAAAATATTATTTTAATGTGTTTGAACTGCTACTGTAATAAATTAATACCAGTTAGGTGTGCGATGTATAAATATTGTATTAACAATGTCTACAAAGCTCCACACCGTAGAATATTTTGCGGTATGGTAAATGTATTAAACAAAAATAAAATGGTAAATATTGAATTTCTGGGTACCTAATATTGAAAAAGTGGATTAAATCCCAAAGCATTTAAATTGTATATTTTAGATAGAATAATATATAAGTATGGTGAAGATTATTTGTAGAAGTAAATATATATGTATTATGTGGTGTGCTTTTTTTAATTGTGTACCTACTGCTTATATACTTACAGTCAATTGAATAAATTCATATTTGACTCGAATATATCGGTGCAAAAGTATATAGTTAACATTGAAAAATATGTATTTGAAATATTTAGGTGTGCTTTTATAACCTACTGTTTATATGTTTATATTTTTTGTTTTAATAAATTTTTGGTGTATTCATAATAAATGTTTGTAAAATTATGTTTGTTTACAAACATTACCATCTAATCTTTCTATATTGATAATTCATAAAAGTTCATTGACGGGTGAGAGTATATAGGACCTAATAGTATATTTTAAGAAGCGGATATCAGCAGTTAATTAATAAAATCCGTTACACACGCTATATCTAAACAGTAAACAAAATTGGAATAATATTTTTAAAGACACTATGGAGTGTGCCTTAAAGTGTATGCTTTAGCAAATTAACAAACAAAATATTTAATTAATTGAAAATGCATAAAAATAATTAATTAATCGAATAAAAGTTCAAAATTTTCACCTTTGACTTGTTGACAGTACAAAATTCTGTGTAAAACCATATAAATGTCAGAGTAAAATGTTATCAATAAAAGCGTCATTCATAATGTCTGTGCGTTAGTCAAAAAAGAAAGACCTGATAGAAAATTCTCTAGCTATTATTCAGATCCTACAGAGAAAGAAAAATTACTGAAATGTAGACTCCGTTATACATAACAAGGAGCCACGTGAAGTTTGCCAACTGTCTTGCGCAGAGATCAAATTCGGTCTTTTTTATCTGTCTCCTCGTAACGGCAGTTTCATGCCATTGGCGTTACAAACGAACATCGACAATCGTTAATTGAAGGTATAAAATAAATAATATTTTAACGAAACCAGGTATAGTCAACTCTTATCGTGCGGGTCATACGATTCATCAAAGACATACTCACAGTTTATGTTTTTTTTTATTACGTTTAATTATAACTTCCAAATAAAGTCCGTAAGATAAATAAGTCAGACTTATGTATTTAGTTTTCAGCGATTCTAAAAAGACTTTCACCAGCGAAGTTTTTATTTAAATGTCAGTTTGACAATTCAAAGTGACAATATATGATGTAGCTATCTTGGTACGTCTATGTAGCTATCTTCATGTTAGTTAAAATAATCTTCTTCTCTCCGGGTGTATTTGTTATCTCACATTTTGGTAACCTCTGTGTTTTTTGATTTGATACATATGGTTAGTGACCTTTGAACCCGCACGATAAGAGTGCGTTTGACTATATTTTCATATACCAGTGCCTAATTGTATGTGAAAACTGTCACGAAAAGCTTCAAATAATTCCCAATATGTTTAATTTGAATTAAGTGTTAACCTACAAAATGTAAAAACGTTACACTACTGATTTGAAGTCGAATGTCAATTGTACGACTGCAACAAGTGGATTCTCTTTACGTGAAATGGAGTCTATATAATATAACAATAGCTGTATTCTTTTTACCAGTCGACTGTCTCACTTGTAAGAATAAATAAGACAAAGTGAGCTGAGATGAAGTAAGATAAATTGAGACAAATTTATATCTAAAAAAAATGCATGACAGTCACAGATCACAATTATAACATAACCTCTAATCACAGAAAACGGTTTTCTGTGCCTCTAATGTTTATACCATAGACAAAATAATATATATTATATTTCTCTATGGTTTATACCTCGGATTATACCACAAAAATTTAGTTTATACACAAATTTTTTTTCAACAGGCACTGAAAGTACCATAAATGCCACTTCTTAAAGCAATTCTTATTGAAAAGAACATTAACCACACTTTTAAGATAGATGTGACATGAGACATCAGCAAATATCCGGTACAGATCGCAAAAAGTTTTCAACTCACTTTATGCTCACTTCTAAGTTCTATAAAAAGCTAGCTCAATTGGGGTAAGGGGGGAAGAAATTTTCTTAGTTAGTCTCACTTTGTACTCAACTCGAGCCATATTGAAAGAACATATACTTTTTACTAATTTACTGAGACTAACTGAGTGACTCAGTTAATCTCAGGTAAACGTGGTAAAAAGAATACAGCTATTATGTGGATAATGAAAACGTTTTTTTTTTAAATAAATGTATTAAATTTTCAATTTAACCCCTATGTTAAATGAATGAGCTTATAGTGAAACCAGTTTTAATTATGCTTTATTAGAGTTTTATAAAAGCAGAGAATTATACACTCTTGTTTTAAAAAGGTTATAATATGTACTTTTATGACTTGAAGGCAATATTGCTTCATAGTATAGCTTTAAAAAGAACTTTAAAGTATTGTCTCAAATCCATATTATCTTAAAAATATTGTAATCTTATTACTCCCCTATAAGTATCCTACAATTTGCAGTGATAGGGCGGTTCAGACTTATAATACTCCTAATGATAATTTTGTTTTAATAGGGATATATTCATTGCGTAGTTCCTTTTTAAAAGTATAAAAAGTTAGTTTTAAAGAGTGCAGTAGGCTTAGTTTCCTAGATAATAAACACTTAAAAGTTGTAATCTTAAAACTGATATAAATAAGTAAATTATAAGAGGTGAATGAGGCAGTATAGTTTTAAAAAGTACTCTTCAATAGGAAACCCAACTTTTTAGGTAATCTAATAACATACCATATGAGAAAATGGCAACGTTTTTGGAAAAATGGATTAAAATTTAAAAAAGTGGTAACTTTCACCGTAAGTGGAAAGAAAATAAAAAACTAAAAAACAGTTTTAAATCCAAACAAGTCGTGAATACGTTTGTAAACACAATTTGTGATCCGCCTACTGATAATTGAAATATCGATTTTGAACCTATCTATTATTTTTATTTGGCCAGTATAACAATCCGTCTTCTTCCCAATTGCTAGGAACTACAGACAAACAAATTTGATTGTCCTCGATGGTTTGTACTATTTTAAATGGCATTTCAATTATAGTAAACAACTAATGACCTAATTTCGTCGAAGATAAACAAAACGTCAAGAGTAAATTTTAGGTTATGTCAGTAGGACTAAATAGTCTTAAGAGATATTTTTTGTTCTCTTGACTTAATACATAGTTTTTTAAGTCAAAATTACCTTAAAGTAGCATAAAATGAAAGCATTTTTATAGTAAATAGTTTTAAGAAGGTTTATATTTATGCCAAATGGTTTTTACTCGTTCTGCCGCTAGAAGGTTGGGAGTCGACATTTTTTGTGGTAGTGGCTATTGGCTATTGCTCCCAACTAATGTATTTCAGATTATAATTTTAGAGTTATTTTAATTTACCGTTATAAAATCACAAATTTGAAATAATTGAAATCATTTATAAGAGTTATACATATTACTCAAAGATAATAACTATTGTGAATATTATTCTATGCAAGCAGAAGACTATTCATTTCCTGTACGATTTTATGACAAAAGTTAATCTTTATAAAGTTTTCTGCTTATTTTTATATTAAGATAATAGTTCTCGGTCCCATGTCTTTTAAAAATATTTGTATTACCTACCGTTGAAACTTCAGTCGAATTGTACTACGAGACAATTTTTGGTAGGAGGGCGGCTTTTAGGGGTGTCGGAATGTGTATTATCCTAATAACAAACACTTCCGATTAAAAGAATAGGTGGTGCTTTTTTCACGAATGGAGTGGACAAACAAATCGACGCCTTTTTTTATTCCATTTAGAGCAACCTAAAATGAGACAATTTTTAGTTTTTGCATGAAATTTAGCATAGAATTAAAAAAATATTGTATGCAGCAAGTACATAGAGTGGTGCTTTTTTCACAAATGGAAAAATTGACGTCGATTCAATGAGTGCAGAAAAGACACTTCTGATGTTACATACAATATTTTTTCCAATTTTATGCAAAAACCAAAAGATGTCTCATTTAGGCTGCTCTAAATGGACTAACAATAACGTCGATCTATTTGTCATGATGATAATATATAACGGTGCATAAAAATGACACATGAGTGTATAAAATAATTTTTTTTATGAATAATCACTTTTTGTCGTTAAATCAAAAGTAAAATACTCCTCCCGTCAGCCCCATCTGTGAACACACTGCATATCATTTATTTGACTAATGTGGTAAGAGCTGAAGTATTATAAAATAGATATTTATTATTACCTATATTCTCTTAGTTTTAACAACCATATTTATAGTTCCTTCAGATTTCTGATGATTTACTTTTACTAGCCACTACCAATAATTTCTTCATTAAAAAATATTTCAACTTTTTATAAATTTTGGTTGAAGAAAGCAACAAAAATAGCCTTGTAACGTAAATTAGTTGTAAACATACATATAATATAATATAACACAAGTAAATAAATAGGAATACTTGCAAAAATAGTAGTAAAAAAATGTTATTGCGGAAACTTTTTTATTTTTATTTCTTGAAAATCAATATTTCACCGGGCGCGTCAAAATATATATCTCATCATAGTAAGTTTTAACAGAAATGTAGTGTTCGTTTGAAAATTTACGGAACCAATGAGCCTTTGGAAATAGTATTATCAGCCATATTTATGTTATCGAATACATTCTTCTAATAATATGTTTATGTTCTGGGCATCTTTGGAAATAAACTGGAGATGGGAGTACCATAAAACTGAATAATATATTATGGAAGATTTTTCTTAAACTATTTTAAGAGCAAACAAATTTATAATTTATAAATTTAGTCTTATGATGCTCTTATCGTTCAGCTTTATCATACTCTTAAAGCAGCTCTGGGATTTGTTACCATAGAGAAACATTTTGTCTATGTTTGTTAAGCCCGGTTCTGACGGTGCAATTTCGTCCCTGCAACTCGATCGCGGCGACAAAATTGCATGCAGTTTAGGTGTTTCCACCGTACAACTTATCAATGCAATCGAGTTGCACCAAAATAGAACCGGTTCTAATTTTATGCCATAAGTTGCAGCAACTTGGTAACTTTTTTAGTGACTTTTTTTTCGCAAACCTAAAACTTCTGTTGGTATAAGTAGATGAAATGTATGCCTTGAGTATATAATCAAGGATGTATGTTATTTATTTCTCCATGTTATGTGATTAGATTCTTTATTCTCCTAAAAAACTGTTGCTTTTGTGGATTGTGTTTGAAGAATTAAAATTAAATAAATAAGAATGAGTCAGGATTGGGATAGAAACTCGACAAAAAACTTGATAGCAGTTTATGAAACGCAGGTAAATCTGTATAAAACAAATCACATCAATTACAGACTAAAAAACAGAAGATTGGACTCCATAAATGAGATTAAAAAAGCTTTGTTTGAAAATGGTTATGATGTTCCCGTTGAGGAAATTAATAAAAAAATTCACCATATAAGAACCCAATTTATGACTAGGTATTTTGAATATTGGCAACAATATAGTATTTCCCTAAGAAATTGCTGCAATAGTATGAACATGATGTGAACGCTCATGCAACTTTGATAGGAGACGAGTTGCGGCGAGAAGTTGCTGTAATTAAGTTGCCTTGATGAATTGCTCCGTCAGAACCGGGCTTTAACTCTTATAAATGTTTTAATAATAAGTTCTATGGTTATCCTAAAAACGTTATGCTAGTCTTCAAAATTCAGCTGGTAGGTTTTAAAAAGATCTTTTAAATTACTCCTGAAAACCGTCTTAGGATTCTCCCTTTTATCTTGAAGCCTACTTGTGACAGCTTTATAAGTATCCCGTAGTTGAAGAAGTTTTATGAAAATGGAATGAAATAAGTTTTATAGGTATCCTGTATACCAAGTTAAAACTCAAATTGTTACTTGGGAGGGAATCCTCATTAAAGATTATTTTATGTTTTAAGTATATTGAAAAAGGCAATGGAAATATAAAAACAAAACTTTATTACTTCCTCTTTTTTTTCAAAATATACCTCTCATATCGCAGAAATGTTCACTGTCACGTCAGCGGTGTCTCACTCTGTAGTCGGTACATTATTATAGAAGACCTACAAAGTAAAATTTTGAAATTCTGAAAGAGCTGGAGCCAGTTTTATCTCCTTTTCAACTCCTCGATGATTGGTAGGTATATTACAAGAAATATAATATATGGATCAATATGGATGGCTCTCTATGGAAATTCTGGCATGTTAAATGTGAAGAAATCAATTAGCTATCCGATATCATTTCATATCATCAATAATTTGTTAAGCAAATCTAACACTCGAGGTTTACTTATATCCTTGTTTATATAAATGAAGATGCAATTAGCTGTTAGACAAAATTACTTTGTAAGCGCATCCATTATGTAGCTTAATATCTTATGTAGTATATAAGTAGGTAGAGTGATTTCCGTACATTTGAATTTAAGAAGAAGTATATGGCTATGTAATCGATAGGCACAAGGTCAAATGCTCAAATATAAACACTGCAGAAATTAATGACCCAGATTATTTTTAAAATGTGAAAAAGTGAATAAATTAAATATTTTTGAAATGATTGCAGTTGGTGGTAATTCCAAACTGCAGTATTTAAGGTATTTGTTTTTTGAATCTATCTAAAAAATTGGATATTTGTTTAAAGTTAGGTTAATTTTACAAGGCTTAGTAAATGTTAAAACTTGGTTTTCAATCTAAATCTAAATGAAAAACATACCTATATATTCTTAAATGGGTCCAGCGATATAGCCATTGGTTTTTAAAAATGTGTCATTATGTTATTTAGAGCATAAGTAACAACAATTGGGTAATGTTATTTTGGTAATCATTTTTACAAGCAAAACTATTCCTATCAAAGCTATCATTTTGTTATATAAAATATCTGAATGAGTGACAGTACTTTTTCTATTTATCTTGATTCAACTGTTTGTTAAACCAATGATAATGTTTGACGTTCTGTTTGGATGCATTAAAAAATGCACATCTTTAGAACACAGCAGTACTTTAGAAACAATAGAATGCTCTTCCATTTTCCAATATTTTCACTATTTTTTATTTTATATTTATTGACTTGAAAGTAACCTAAAAGAAAGTAAATAATGGCTTTAGTGTATTATCATATCATAGGTCTTATTGTCTGAGATAAGGACTTAGTTTACCTTTTGGAGTTATGCTAAAATTTATCCCTCATATTTTTTTCTATAGTTATTTTATAAAATGTCCTTGTATGTATAGAAAATATTTATAATTGGTAGGTATTCTATTATATCTTTGCTGTCTGATTATTAATGTTTTTTATATCAACCCTGATATATACGATAATAATCAGTTAACTTCCATGTTATCATATGTGTAAGGTCTCACAGACCCATAGCTTCTACTTTTTTTTGTTATATTTCTCTATTTTATTAGATCTCTTGCAATCCTATTCCATTTCTCCATTCCTAACTAATAAGTCCATTTATTATCATTTCTTCCTAGGTCTTCCCCTTTTTTTCTCACCTCCTTCACATCCAAGAAGCATCCTCTTCACACAATTTTATATCATTTGAACGGAAATTCAATGAATAATAAAATATATCATAGTTTCATTCCAGTGGTATTAACTCGAGGTGGTTTTAAATCATTTAGAGGATGGGATTTAAGAAAAATAAAAAACTGTCATTTTACTGCTTAAAATTAATCATTATACTTAAACAAAGAGATTTTCAACTTAAAAATTGATTGTTTATCAAAATGATTAATTATAATTTCAAAAAAAATTTAAATTTAAATTAACATTTAAAATCAATCCAACTTTAGCGTTGAATAACTTTTGAAAAAATAAACACATCAAAAAAAGAATCTCCTTTAATCATTTTGAAATATTATCTCTAGCGGGAGTTACAGAATTCCAAAATCAAATAGAACGTTGTTCCAATGCTATTTAAATGGAAAATTTAAATTCATCATGCTGCATCTCTTAATATTAGTTTTAAGTAATAGTAGTAATACACAGTATTTTTTTCGATATAAAATGTATCGATTTTTTTGAAACAGTCCAAACATACCTGTATAATATTGTAAATTACATAAATAATATGTCTGTCTTGAGTTGGTTTAAATTATTACCACTGATAATAAGTTTGTTTTATTCGTTTGTTTAATCATTTTGAAGGAAAGTTTTAATTATTATTTCAAACAATAAAAATCATTATTGAAATTTAGGAAGCTCGTGATTTAATCCTTCTCGCGAATTCTGTAATCTTGTGACTGACGAACTATATCTATTATTGAATGTTTATCAGTATCTCGTGCAGGTAATAAATACTTTTAGTGTAAGTAAAAAATTTATTTACCTACATCATATTTATATACTCGTATATTATTATGTTTGTATAGATGTATAATTTTTATAGATTTAACACAATATTATAGTTGTTATATTTCTATTTTTGGTTAAGATTAGTGATGAGAAATAATTATTTCTTTCTGTATGCTCTCTATACGGGATTGTTTCAAATTCTAGTCCCTTTCTAATCTGCTATACTTTACTTTGCTTATTCCTTTAGTCTCTAGTATTTTTTGCTTTTAACCCTGGCTAAAAACTACTGACTTTAAGGGCTCTTCAGATATTTTGCTTACAATAACTTATGCTTTTCATTAGGTAAATAAAGGCGGATTATCCGGTATGCTTAGTATACTGAAGCGTATGACCCCGAACCCAGCAGGATTGTACTTACTAAAAATGATTTTACACCATGTTGATGCGAAAAGTTTCAAACCATTTATAAAATAATATGACAAATACATTCAGAAACAAATAATTAAAGAGACTGTAGGCCGCGTTGTACCAAACATCTAATGGGTTTTTTTTAAACTTAGCTAGGACTAAGTACCTACAAATTTTAATCTTTATGCAAAGTATTATAATAAATTGTCATAACTACATAAGAAATCCATTAGAAAAACACTATAGGTACTT
Organism: Galerucella pusilla; assembly: GCA_910591695.1. Taxonomy (NCBI): domain Eukaryota; kingdom Metazoa; phylum Arthropoda; class Insecta; order Coleoptera; family Chrysomelidae; genus Galerucella; species Galerucella pusilla. Next base: position 2,245 of record CAJUYI010002483.1, on the reverse strand, counting down.
TGGATTTATTCTATTAATTGTAATAACGTTTTTTTGAATAAATAGTGTTGAAAAATGTCTATAATTTATATTTTTTTTACAGAAAAAAGAAAAATGCACGGCGCCAAACGGGTGTTAGTTTTTTGTTTGATGACTGCTATTCTTCCAACAATACTTATAATAATTCCTTTATATCTCAGACATCACGTTTTCGCTGATATAGTTTATCCTGTAGCAGAATCCGACGTTTTAATTATTTCCGAAGGAGTGTCGTCGATATTTTGTGAATCTGTAGGATTAAAAATGAATTCAACATTCAATGCATTTCAGTTACCCAATAAGCCTCAAAAAAGTGGAAAGATTAAACATATTAGGTAATTATAATTTATGTACTTATTATAAAGTATTGAGTCTTTTAGTCTAAGGATATTTATTCTAAATATTACAAAAAAAATACAACTTGAATCATGTTATTTGCGGTATCAGGCGCTACAATAATTGGCTGTAAATGTCACAACCTCACAACATAACCTTAAAATATGTGCGCAAAGGTTAAATTAATTGGCTGAATACAGTATATTTTTATGTCCAATGTCCAGCCTCCTCTCTTGAAAAGTTCACGAGCCGCCACTGTTGTCTATGGTATGTGCCGTATGTGTTCAAGTATTGTAGCAAAGAGGCTGTTCAATAATTGGTATACATTATTATCAAATAGTTTTATTCCCTTGGAATATTGCTAATTGTTATTTTATTTTGATTATTTATGAATATTTCTAGTTTTATTGTTTTATATAATTTTTAACTGTACATACTTAATTATGTTTTTTAGATTAAAGAAGTCGATGTCATTACCTGACGATACATTGGAATATTGGGGTTTTTATCTACTAAAAGGGTCTATAGTCAGATTAAAGGTGAAGTGATTTACGTATATATCTGTTTATTATTTGTATGTTGACCACTAGGTACAAAACAATTTGGGACAACTGTAAAATTATAAGTAATTAATACATATTACTGATTTTGCAATTTCAAACTTATTTTAGATTTGTGCTCGCTATGTTGGTGCCCGGATTTTGGTTGTAAGAGGAGATAAAAACTTAAATACCTGTAATGTAATGAAACAAAATGGAAAATATGGTGCAAAAATGGATGCTGATTCCAATAAAGTTAAAGTTTCCTACCAAAATGAGAAACCAGCTGATTTTGTAGGTATGTAACTATTTCCTAAATTATGGTTCCTTAGGGGGCGTCCATTAATTACGTGAGGTGTTCTAGGGGGGGAGGGGGTCAAGCTAAATCTTTCCAAATCTCACTTAAGGGGTAGGGGGATTCTTGGCAAATATCACGTAATTATTTTTCTCGCAGAAAGCGGTGTAAAGTTGCGTTAAAAAAAATACGTTAATATTCACAAATACTAGTTTATGCTAGTCTTCAATAAAGGTAGGTAATAGAACAAGTTTTTTTTCTTTCAATAATCCAACACGTTTACAGTCCAAATAAAGGTTTTAAAGAATCTCGCGTGAGATTAAAGGGGGGGGGGGAGTTGAGGAAAATCTCACGATATCTCACCAAGGGATGAGAGGGGGTCGAAAAATTCTCAAAAATGCCTCACGTAATTAATGGACGCCCCCTTACAGTATTGAATTTATGTTGTTTATGTACAATTGCTTGATTAAATTTTAAAAAATTCTATATGTTGCTTGTGGTGTATTCTTTGTTAATTTTTTGGCGAATTGAAATATAAACAATTAAATTTTAGTTGTTCCTGATTTTTCTAAAATCATTTTTTATAATAATTGAGGTTCTCAACCAATCCTGCAAAGATCTACAAATGCATATTTGGCTTTAAACATATTGGACATTATTAAATTTACTTAATAACTACTTCAGCAGTTATTTTTGGAACTTTAGTTCTTTACGTTAGGTTGGAGCGAGAGGGGTCGCGACACAAAAGATCTGACCGTTACGTTACGTTGTTACGTTATGTGCCATAGGCGCGTGCGCTCTCCTCAGTCAGCGCAAAATGTTGATTGTCAGCATACATTGTATTAGATATTAATTACAGTTAATAGAATACTTAATATGTATTTATTTATTGATTCAAAAAATTTGATTAATGCTTAAAAGGAACTAAAGCTCCTACCGTGTGTCCCGCGATACTAGACGGAGAGCTGGCTACAGAAAAAACAACGTATAAGGTACATGATATTTGACTTGCTGGATAAGTTCGATTAAAGTTCTCAAACACTAAGCACCCAGTCTG
>CAJUYI010002482.1:18999-50282 GCA_910591695.1 Galerucella pusilla | reverse complement strand
GACGGTCTTGCTTTTCTAGATCAATAAACACACCTAAACAGCATTTGCTAGTATAAACAGCGTTATAAATACGTGATACCAATTTCGCAATGGCATCTTGAATGCCCCTGTTTCCACAAAATCCAAATTGCGACTCAGATATTGAATTTATCCAAATAAGAAACCATCTGTATTTCAATTAACTTCTCAAGAAGTTTTGCAAAAACTGAGGTTAGCGATGCATGTCTATAGTTCGCCATCTCAGTATTTTTTCCACCTTTATATACTGGTTTAATTGACGCACGTATTTTACCCGTCTGAAGACACATTATAGCTATTTACCTAACAAGTGCGGAAAATGAATTTTTCCGCACGAGTCTGCCGTTCATCGAACGACACGTAGCGGAGTTCGGTGAAGCAGCCGAGTGCGGAAAGTCAACAGAACTAATCAAAAGTTGAGATATTTTTATCTGATTATAGTTGCTTATATATGCTTATAGTTTGATTAGAAACATATTTATTAGATTTTATTGATAAAGTAAACATAAAGTAAAATATTATTAACAACAATAGTTACATGTGAAAATCTAATAACTAATTATTCATATTTAATTTATTGTAAAAGTACAATTTTTTTGCATTATTTAAATTTATAGCAGATGCTAGTTGCTTGTTGAATGGCTGTAATTTTAGATTTGTTGCTATTTGCTGTTCTGGGATAATAATATCAGTCGAGTGTAGTTCATTTTCGAATTCCTGTTCAAATTATCTCCACACGGTACGGAAAATTATTTCCACGCGGTGCGGGAAAATTGAATTTTCCGCCCGCTCGTAGAAAAAATATTTTACACAAGGCGCAGAAATACAGTTTACTGTTAATTTAACATGCTCGTTTTTTATATTGTCAGGACCTGGAGCTTTATTATCTTTTAAAGATAAGCACAATGCACCTACTGCAGGTGTTACTGGTGTTAAAAACAAATATTGATCGATAGTGTACATTGGCTGCCGTCCTTCACTTTGCAGGAAATTTTTACTCAGATTCCTTCCAAAATTGGCAAAGTGAGCATTTATTTTGTTAGATACTTTACGTTTATCAGTGATTTTAGAAGTTTCTTCCAGGATTAATTTTTTTATTGAATGATCTCGTTCTTTAAAGCTATTGCTAAATTTGTTAATTACGTTCCACATTTTCTAAGATGAGTTTCCTGATTTTATTATTTCAAGTTTAAAGTGGTTGGATTTTGTCGTTTTTAATAATTTCATTCAAGCAATTTTTGTAGGTAGTTAGTACCTATACGTTATTTTTCAATTTATAAGTAAATGTGTATGAATACTTTAAATTTTGTAGAAAACTGCATTTACGAGGGACGTCTGAGATTTTAGCGAAATGTGTATGATTATTTCTAATTTTGTAGGAAATTGCATTTACGAGGGACGTCTGAGATTTTAGCGAGACCTTGATGCATAATCCAGGATTATACTCTTAGAGCTTCTGGACGAATAATATCTACCTTGTACTTATGAGGCGCAAATACGCCCAAACCGTCTGCAAATGATATTATTCCTTCTAATTATAAACCAGAATGGTTGGTTTTATATTTTCATATATAGCAGCTCCGTTTATGCTGGAAGTGTAATTCATTGCATATTGCCCGAGAAGTAGATGTTGCTTCCTGGTGAACGGTCTATCCTTTGGAAATTAATTTTTCAATTTGTAAAGCGTTTTTATAGTTTCACACTATTATTTTGACTTCTATTCATGACACGCTTTACCATGACTATTGATACAGGAAACTGTAATCAAGTAAATAACCTACAAAACCGAGATAGTTTTTTGTCAATATAAAATTTTGGTTTATATTCAGTTGTGAAGATGTCGCTTTTATCACATTCTTGACATTCCCTTTACTGGGTTTAATGTATTAATGTGATTTCAGCGTTGTCTTCAGTCCAGGAGTATGCTCTTGGAGCTTCTGGACGAATAATATCTACCTTGTACTGATGAGGCGCAAATACGCCGAAACCGGTCTGCAAGTGATATTATTCCTTCTGATTATAAACCAGAATGGTTGGTTCTATATTTTCATATATACAAGCTCCGTTTATGTTGGAAGTGTAATTCATTGTCTGGCGGGGCATATTGCCCGAGAAGTAGATGTTGCTCCCTAGTGAACGTTCTATCCTTTGGAAATTCATTTTCTAATTTGTGAAGCGTGTTAATAGTTTTACACTATTATTTTGACGTCTATTAACAAAAATAACCCTTCAGTGATTTGGGAACATAAATAATAACATCATTATAAATAGTAAATTTATTTTGCAGTCAACAAAGAAACGTGTACAAACAAAATACTACATTATGTTCACTCTCAACATATTACAACACAAATATATCACTCCAAAAGAAAAAAGGAAAAAGATACTTATAATTAACAATTAACTGTTTCATCTGGGTAATAATTATGTTCATTTTCTTTTAAATGTTAAAAGATAGTCTTTTTTTTATAGTTTTCTTCAAATTATTATGTATCCATGTCCTTATTTGAGGTGATGTTCTATTCTGCAGGTCAGGATTCTCTCGAATTACTCGTTGTACATCATGAAGAGGGGGAAGAGTTTGATCTTTAAAATAAGCAGCAAATTCTGTTTTGACGATTTTCTTTTCTTTTTCAGTCCAGCGTGTCCGTTTAATACCATGAGTATAACTTGTTGGTTTTTTACTGGTACTTGGCAAACATGAACGAACATTATCTTGATTTTCATTTACGTCACTATCTTCGGAACCATCGTCATCTGTTCCACTATTTTCCTGTTCTTTTCCCTGCGCGACTTCAAGCAATTTAGACATTCGAAGTATTTCTCTGCTAATTAGAGGTTGGCGATATATCGTTTTATGAATTTTTTCCGCATGTCCCATGAAATTAGCAAGATCTGATATATCTTGTTCCTGTAAATTCAAATTTATGCAGGTTGTAGCCATATGCTTTCTCAGATTAGTACCACGAAGTCTTTCTGGATATTTAGCACCACATTGTTTTGAAAATTGTCTCAGTAAAGAGCAAGCTCTTAAATATTTGTGTCTTTCATTTGACCCTGGTACTCCAAAAACGTACGGATTTGATTCAGACACCCCTGCATCTCCTCTGTGAAGTAAAATAGTTTTTACACATGCAACAAGCCTTTTATCCAGAAGAACAGGAACGGTTCTATTCAATTTGCCCCTAATTTGAAACCTTACGTACTTTTTTGCCACTTCCTTGCATCTGTTATCTAATGAGTCAAATAAGTCTTTATCAGACACCTCGTGTATGCCTTGGTACGTGTGAAAATCTGCTATAAGGATTCTTTCAACTTCTCCTGCACGTCTTCTATTAAAAAGTTGGATAAGGATAAGAGTTGTTTCAGCCAATTCCAACCAGACTTTAAAGGAAAAACTGCTCTCTATATATTCATATGCCCGATTCTGTCTTTGAGTTAAAAACAAATGCAGAGCTTTTATGTCTTCAAGTGATGGAAGCACTACATTTTTCCTTCTTTTATGGGTAGCCTGTGATTCTGCCACCGTTCTATTTACGTTTATATTACATTCTTGAGATAATAGTTTCAAAAAGTTTTTCGTGTCCTTCTGCTTACTATCGTTATGATTTTTTATTGATTCTGTTATCAAAAATTTACCTAATTGATTTAACAAAGTCCCTAATGTGAACGCTACCGTTGGTGCTTCATATGTGGATGTTTCATAGTCAAAACGAGCAGTTTTATTGATCGCTGACAACGTTTCTTCAATATACTTTGGATCGAATACTGAAGACATATTAGAAATCTCTTTATTTAGCGTTTTTATATTTAATAAAAATCTCCCTAACAATCTTAATCGTTGTCTAATCATTTCAAAATGTCGCTTTTCTCGGTATTTGATTACCATTTTATTTGCATAGATTATTATTATTTCGTCAAATCTTATTAATCGGACAACATCATCTTCTCGCAAAACAGGAAATAGATATTTCTTTACAGTATTTGATGCTATGGGATGTATTCGAGATGTAATTCGTTTACTCAATAAATTAACTATTCTGTGAGTTGATCTACCTTGTCCAGAGCATTGTTTAAAATGTAGTCGTAGTGTACTAGCCGAAAAAAATCCTTTACAAGAACCACATGCTCTAAAATCAGTTGCTTCTTTATTCATCCTCTTTTGAGGACGCCTTGACACAATTAACTCACCGTCGTTTAATAATTTATTGGTATTAAACTTGAAATTCCCTTCTTTTCGAATTTTTGATATAATTGCCTTTCTTTCGATATTACCTTTTGGCAAAAACATGAATCTTTTCACTTCTTCTTCCTCTTTGTGCTTATTTTCGAGATGTCTAGCTAGTTTCTGTTGTTTAGTGTTACAGTAGACACAGAACTGTGCTTTCTTGTCCCCCTTTTTGCCTCTTGAGTCTGACACAAACATGTTCGTGTCATCACACCCTGCTTCTAGAAATGAGGTTGATATTCTTTTTGAACCATTTGGAGTTTGATTTTCCACATTTTTTATTTCTATATCTGTTACATTGTGTGAATTTTCATATTCTTCATTTTCAGTGTCACTGTCACTGGGATGATAGTTCTCATCTTTGAGTGAATCATCTGAAAATAATAAACAGAGTAATATACTATGTTTGTGGAGATGTATTTGGAAGTTTCGAAATCCAGTCAGTCTATGGCAATTTTTCATACTTATCTACTCACCAACAGATTCATACTGAGCTTCCCCCACAGATTCTCCATCAGAGAGTATTTCTTCTTCATCAGCTTGTTTCAATTTCACAGGAACTTCAGGATTTTCTAATTCATTGAAAGATCTTATTAGCGAACAAGGATCTTGGAAACTATTATCCATAAAATGACTATTGTCTTGTACAAAATCCGAGCCAATAGAAAAGTTGCCTAATTCAATAAATGACGTGGATTCCAAATCAAATGATTTATTTTGAGTTTCCTTTGGCGTTAAATTCAGTAGGCTGCTACCAACATTATCTTTGGCCGTCAGAATAACTTTCGAATCTTAAAAAAAAATAACGAATATAATCTGTTCCATAATAATCAATAATACTTTTTACTTAAAAGCAAACAATATTAAATCATAGGTGAGAAGTGAGTAGTGATAGAGCATAGTCAAATGGATGCAGAGATTAAAATGAATGATATGTAACACTAAAAACAATAAATGATGCACACAAAAATGGGATATTACTGACAAGGGAAGATAACAGTACATGAATCTTGATGGGACAGGATAAGAAAGAGGGCAATAGAAGACGAGAGTAGTAACAAAAATATGGAAGAAAGAATCAAGCTGGTATGAGCTTATAGTAAGAGTGGAGTAAAGAGTAGAGTAAAGTAAAGAGTAAATTGATAAGAAAAATTATAGAAATAAAAAAATTAACTGAACCATAAGAGAATACATATGCGTCAGTCGAAAACTAACAGCTTTAGAATTGAAACTTTATATATCCCGCAAAAACTGTCAATGAGTATACAAAGAAAATTCTTAAACATCAACAAAACAAAAATATAATACTCTCAATGAGTGTACAAACAAACTTCTTGAACACCAACAAAATGAAACGATAATTCTTAAAAAAAATCAAAACAAAAAATTATTTCCGAAAGAATAACAATACTTTTTCGAAAATCACTGTCTCGACCCTTACTTTGTTTAGATAATTCCACAATATATCGATAAAATGTTAAAAAAGTTGACAATTTGACAATAATTATTTCGATACTGAATATCATCGTCAGAATGACAGAAGTTATAATTCTTTTGATGCCTACCTGATGTTTAATAATCATTTTTGGCTAGGCCAAAAAGTGACCTATCTTGTGATTGGCTTGAATATATTAATAGAAAAAGCTATATCGTCTTTCAAAACATATTGGTAACATCAAATAAAATGAGTTCAGAGTTATCTTGTTAGTCTAAGGTTTCAAATTTGTTAAAATTGTTAAATATGAAAACAAAAATATCCCCATTGAAGAAGTGTGGTATACATAAACTAAAATGTCCAGATTGTAATGCTGTCTATTTGAGTTAAACCATTAGAAATGTTGAAATCCGATGTACTTAGTGATTACTTACGAGCATACAGATAAAAACAGCCGGATAAATTCCACTACCAAAGAATACATAGTTGTTTGGTATATTCTTTGCCACTACGCAAAACATCTACTTGACACCAATCATTCATTGACAACTAACACAGAACTTAGAAGTACCACATATTTGTGACAAGAAACAAGAACTGGATTTACTTGAAGAATTGGAAATTAGATGAAACTTAAGACACCCACAATATGAAGTCGTTAATAAACGTTTATAAATCTAGGGAGTTTCCACTTTTAAACTGTCTTCCTAAGTGATAATTTTAAAGATCTGCAGATATAGTTTTCCTGGTTTTCTATATCATTGCACAGTTATACTAATCTTAAATGGGAAAAATGATATCCAGGATATCCCCATAGGGCTAATAATATCTGCTTTGATATTTGTAATATCATATTATATCCTTCTTTTTTTTCTAATAATCTATATTAAGTCAATCACAAGGTAGGTCTTGGTCTAGCCAAAAATAATTATTTAACATCAGGTAGGCATCAAATGAAAGGTAACTTCTGTCATTCTGACAATGATATTCAGTATCGAAACAATTGAGGAATTATCTAGAAACATTTAATTTCATTTGAAACAGTAATACTTTTTCGAATAGAGTATAGTAACCTATTCACAATAAAAAACAAATGTGAATAATCTTATTTCAATAAATTTTGAACTTTTATTCAATTCTGTTGCTCTAAGTAAATGCATGTATATTTAAGATATTACCGTTTAATACATTAGCAAAATGATTAGATTAGAAAAAGAAAATGTTGACTGTCGAAACTCGGGATCAGACCAAGGACTTTTAGATTTTCAGTCTAACACTCTACCGACTAAGCTATGCTGTTCTTCCCTCCTATCACATTACTCATAGATTATTATTATGTACATTACTCGACTGGATTCTCTTAGCAACCGAATTCCTTGAATAAATAGAACAACTCAATCTATTCCACACATTGTTAAGTTTGTACCTTGAGTTTCTCAATGCTTTTCTTTTTTTATCATAAAATTTATCGTAACATATGCTTTTGGATACTAAATTTTAATCTTTGAATCAACGATGTTGTATGTAGCTCAAATTTAACCAAACCAAACTTACCATTGGTGGCAATTATAGATGCTTCATAATTACATCCGCCGTGTTTAACAATGCAAACATTGTTCTTTATTACTTTAATTTTTCTTGTATCATATATTCCTTCTGAATTATCCGAAAATCGTACCAACGTAAACATTGCGAAATGGCTAAAAATTAATAAAATATCTGGTTATTTTCAGTACTGCAGTATCGTAAAACTTCTGAAAGTATTGTAGCTTTTCACTTACTTCGTCTTCAATAAGTATTTTAACTATAAAGTGTAAAACAAAAGCACTATCTATCACGACTGGAAACTTTTCTGTCCAATCGTATATCACACAGCATGAGGATAGAACAAGCTAAATGACCGTTTTTATTTTGAGGGTGGGAATACTGTCCTGGAAGTAACGTTTGGTCATACGTATTTTCCATAAATACGATAGTTCAAGAACTTTAACACGCGCCAATTTTTTGTACCGCGTTTTCAACTAAACTTCTTCGGGTTCTTTCGAATCGTGTTTTAATAAGGAATCCAAGAAACCGAATTTTGGTCATCCTATTTTATGAAAGTGGAGATAGATTCTCAATAGACTTTTGTTTATCTTCATTGATTTCCTGTTTCTGAATATTGTTTATGTATTTTCTTCAATTAATTAGTATGGAATTTAACATTAAATGTATGAAGTACAATATATATTAATTCAAATAAATATTAGTTAATGAAATGACCCTTAATAATCGTTTTGCGGACTTTGTCCCTGCATGTGTGCCGGCAGAAAATAATCCAAGGGGGACAGGAAATATTTATTTCACAATCAATACATTTTTCTTTAATCAAAAAATCTTATTGATAGGAAATATAAAAATGAATAAAACCATTTATGTTTTGACCCTTCTTAGTGTACTGAAGGAACGTTCAATTAAACAAGTCGTAGGTGGTAGCAAAAGAAAAATATCTTGAAATTATTCAAAGGCATTCCAAAAAGACTGATTCTGATGTAGAATTAAATAACTAATTTACGTTTTGTCTAGTCTGGGTATTAAAGTTCTGATCAATTGATCTATTTTCTAAAGTCCCCTCCATGGAAACAAAATTTTCACTAATAATCTCACAAGAGCTTGAATAATTTCCGACATTTTTTCGCAGTGTTAATTTTTTGAAAAGTATTTTTGAAAAAAATTCGCAAACGAGAAAAATAGCTCAAGCTAGTGGGATGGGCGATTTGGTCACCGCTACCTGTATTAAGCCGTTAGAGCCCAAACATTTCGATAATCCGACTGGTAATTTCGCCCCCAAATTGGAGTATTATAATTAATTCTGCTTCTTAGAAATTTTTAGGAAAAAAAGGTGGTTTAGATGGAAATAAAACCCTTGAATTATTATAATTTGCTATCATTTTGCTTTTTACTTAGTTTGACAGTGAATTATTGTTGTGAGAAAGCAAATTATGGAGGTGAAAATTATCAAAAGTATTCGTGGCAAGGATTTGTAGTTAATGGTTACAAGTTTAATTTCTACAAAAATTGAAAACTTCTGAGCCTAACCCAAACATCCAAACATAATAACATTTTTTTTAAAATTAAATGAATTCCAAATCGAATCTTATATCAAGTTGCAAAGTCTTCATTTGAAACATAATATAAGAGACCCTAAAGTTAGAAATCGTCAAAAATTTATTGAAAACCTTATAGAACAATATAAAAACTCTCAAACTATTTTCATGTTTTGATTTTATTTCTTCTCTGAACCGAGATGACCCATATTTTTAATCCCTTTGAAGGAAAAAGCCGCCCAATGGCGTGCATAGAATTGTTTTATAAATTCGAATATTGTGAAATAGTGCTTTCCAAATGTAATTCGAATTAATATGGTGGATTAAAATCAACCTGCATAAAATTTGTAATACAATTCAAGGTCATCACATTAACATTAGTTACACTATACCTACTTGATTGAGGGGACAAAATTACTTGTAGGGAATTTATACCTGTCAACCATGGGTCAAAACTGGTCAAAACAGGCATGTGTGGCAGCAATTACCTTTGTATCCGACGCGTACGTGAGATTTTTTCAAGTTTGGAAATACATAAATTGAAATCGGAAAGGCTTAAGTGCGCAGAGTAGGAGGCATTGGGATACCGATTTAAACGCCAGTTCATAAATTTTTGCCATGACCATAACTTAAATATACACAAATAATATCCTTGACATCCCAAAAAAAAATTAGGCCAAAAATTTTTGCCGATCAACGGAATTGTTTTGGCCTTTTTCAGAGCACAATCTCCTTTGACTGTTCATTGTGTTTAGATTGCTGCTCCATTCAACACTTTTGCAATTTTAACAACGTGTCGAATAATTATTATTTGTTGCTTCACCCCCAGAATTATGAAGGCTAAAACAAGATAAAAAACACTGTTGGAACGTGGCGTAAATTTGTATCTCATCTGGGTTAGGCCCCACACTTTTCATTCATCCTCGTACAAGATATTTATATATCATACAAAGGATGTTTTTGACGTTCATTCAATTTAAACAAATAAAAAAATACCCTGTAGAGTAACTTAATTGGCATTAGACAAAGTCTAATTGACTGTGAGAAATACACCAAGCCAATTGGAACATGGAATTGAAATCAAGAAGAGGATAAGGAAGGGGCTACAAGTTAAAATTTCATGTTGGTGGTTGATCGTCTATGTTATATTGAATCCCATACATTTTTTTGTAAAGCAACTTTCCACTGTGTATATTTTCGAAAACCATGGTTAAATGCTTTGCTTCATTTTTATCAACAAAGGTGTTATCTAAAAATAGTTTTTCTAATGAAGCACCCTGTAAATTATTAAATTTGCACACTCTACTAGGATTTTTGAAATTACTTTACCTAATAAATCCCAGTTCAGTATTTTACTGAAATAGAACATCTCTTTACGCAGAATAATCGAGACCATCTTCTTTAGGAAAATATTTATCATAAGTGCCAAAATTGATAGTTTTGAATAATAAATTTATTGATAATATACCTATGGAGTATACTGCATGGTCACATCTGTTTTGGAAAGTCCGTTATAACTTGAGATAGACATTACAAATAAATGACGTGGCACAAAACACAGTTAATTACAATAATGTCGAAAACCCTTGATTAATAAGTCAATGTCCTGGAACTATTGGTTATACGAACACTCAAACTCAAAAATCAAAATTTTTGGAAATTTCAACCAGCGTTGTGAAGGTAGTGTTATGTATGACTGAATTAAGCTATATATGAAGTTCTAAAAAAATGTCCCTGAACTATGCTTTTGACATATATATATATATATATATATATAGATAAGAGGCTAATTTTCATTCTCCATTTCATAATAACTTCAACTTTATTTAAAATATTGAAAACATAAACTGTATTTGCGAGGCGAAAATTTTAAAAACTTGGTTTTTGCCAAATTAAGAATTCCGTCCCTCAATTTTCATTCGTAATATTCTCTTGATGATCTTTTCTCCATGTTGACATCAAATGCAGCGCTTACTGAGCTACGTTAATAAGATGAAATCCTTGATGAATTCGTGCTTATAACTTTAATAGTTAAGTACATCATTTATATGTGTTTTGGCAAAACTGCTGATGTTTTAAATTAATTGATATCCTGTTATAACATAATAATGTAACCCGATATTGTATGTTATGAGGGTATTCAGTAAACTGACATTAAAACTGTCCAATAAATACAATTGCAACAATAGACGTATAAATAATGGAAAGATGAAAAGAGTAGATGAGTTAGTAACGGGAGAGAGGGAAGACAATGAAACGAGATGAGAGGGAGCGAGCGAGTGGAATATTAAGAAGATAAGAGATAACTGTGGGATAGGCAAGGAGAGGGAAATGGAGGAATAGAGAGGACAGAGGTTTGGGAAGAAAGGGAGGAGATAACAAAAAAAGAGATGAGGTAGTGAGGAAAGTGAGAGGGAAAAAGGTGAGCGAAATGTGGGAGTGGAAGGAAAGAGAGGTAGATAAGAGAATGGAACAGAAGTGAAAAGAAAACTTGGAAGAGAGAGGGAGGTGTACAATAGGAGCAAAAATTAAATTGAAATTGAAAAAGAGTATGGAAAGAAAAGTCCTATAAAACATCCGAATTTTTCTGATATGAGCACTTGATAAATTTAATTGAAAAAGTAATTTGTCCTTTCAAGCTCTTGCTTTATTATTTTTATATATCAGAATAGATTTTAGAGTGTTGAAAATTTCTGTTTAAAAATAATAATCTATTCCGTCGAGTAAGCTAGGGATGTTTGAAATCTGTTCAGTCCGGTCGAAGATATAACAATGTTAGTGTTAGTGTTAAGTGATTTTTCGCATCGCAAGAAATTCATTACTTTTCCCATCTTTTTTTTTCATAAAATTAATCAACAGCATCCTACTCCTTTACATAGTTTTATAAAGAAATATTATTTACCACAGATCATATAATCGACAGTCTTCAAGGAACTTAATCACTGCAATATGCTTGATACGGAGTTGTTTTCCTTCGCAAACCGCGCTCATTTCATATCTTGCAAAAAAAACTCTAAATAGGAGTTAACTTTTCCCATACTAGCGACACCTTCGCGACAATATAAATAGAAGTTAAGCGTAGAATTGTATTATGTAAATATAACACGTTTTCACGACGTACAATGAATTCTTCTCATGATCCGTTACTGGATTATAGACTAATATATTCGTTCCAACGTAGCTCTGGTGCATTAAATACATCTGACATTTCAAATGTTCCACGGAGAATATTGGAATTAAAAGTAGTTAGTTCTTGACAATTTCGCGACAGAGGGAAAGTAATGGTAGAACGTCGTGAATGGGAAAGGTAAAATATACTTTCAACTATTTCCGTTAAAGTTTGAAATGGGCTCCACTTCAAATATCTCTGTTAAAAGTTTAAAACGTCTCCGTCTCATTTGATTGACATGTTTTTTATTTGATATCACAAATCAGGCGTGAAAGAGTGGAAAATAAAGATAAAGATAACCATGAAGAATACTATAAGTCATTTGGTTGATTAACTACTTCCTACACTAAGGAGTGGAGCATCCCAATCTATGAAAGTGCACACGAAAACGAGATCTCGAGCTCACTTTGGACGTTATTTTTAACGGAAAGGGGCAAACACTATAGAAATGAGTCAGAACCGAACAAAAGGGAAGAAATAAAGTCTGTGGGTCCCAATACTACAATATCAGTGAGAAATATTCCAGGCAGTAATAGATTTTTGGCTCAGGAGAACCTCAAATAAAACTGCAGTTATTCTGGAACTTCAAACAATCCCTGAAGCAACTGGTTAGACACACCATAGTTACTTTGTGTCGGAAATGACATTGCTTATGGTCTATCGGACATTTTTGTTATCCTCTTGTAGAGGATAATCCAGCAATGCAATAATGTACAGGGTATTTCATTTAAGAAATTTAGCGGGGTGACCGATAGTGGGAGGGAGTTGAAATTATATTGTTTCATATGAGCAAAAAGACGTCCCCCTTTATATGAGCAAAAAGACGTCCTCCTTTATATGGTTTTTGACGTGTTTTTCCAACTTTTCATAAAAGTGACGTCTCCAGAATTATGCCGGGTGGATAGTTTTCATTGCAATGCTCTGTATATAAAATAGCGTTGGCCAAACTTTTCTTGGTACAATAATTTGAATACGGAATTTTATTGGAGATTCTTTTGTTTGTATTGCTATGCTGCTCGTGACGCAGGAATTTTTATGGTATGTAAAAAATGTGAGTAAAATTCTTCTGATACCCACTCGTATTTTATTCATAAAGGAATAAACTACAGGCATGTTTCGAACCTTTTATATTTGAGCGAAATGCTTTTGTAAGGCATTAAAAAATATTTGAATGGGTTGTTGGTAATAAAAGAAAATCAAAAAAAGTTTGAAGCTACTCCATTAGGGATTACTCAATTTAAGTGGTATATTTATAATACTCAATTTAAGTGGTATATTTATAAAATATCTAATAGTAGTTTAATGGAACAATAAACAATGACGGTGACATCAGTTTATGATAACCAATTTATTCCCAATCGAAATTATGGTATTTTCCATTCGTTTTGAAGGTGCTCATTAGTCCAGGTATTTTAACTAAATATTTTCACCACTACTTCCATTCCAAGAGCTTCGTGTCTTCTATTAAGACCACTAGTTTTACTGAACAGTTTTTGACAAGTTCTTAAAATTGTATTATATTGACCTGTGAAACAAAACACTGAAAAATGTTCACACAGTACCACAACACCAGCACTAACACTTTATACTTCACGTTCTAAGGTCCTCATTCCCACGAGAGACCAATGGAATAGCGAAGAAATCTTCTCCTTAGAAACGGACTAAGTGATTTACACTGACGGATCCAAAACCGGAAACGGGGCTGGAACGGCGGTTTTCAGCAGGAAACCCAGAGCTGAAATCACAGCCAACCTGGGCAGGTACGCTACCATCTTTCAGGCTGAAGTATACGCCATTGAACTGGCTGTAAGAGAGCTGATGAATCAACCTGTTGTAAAATAGAACATACACATCCTGTCAGATAGCCAGGCTGCTCTTAAAGCACTGAGCTCGAACAGGATAAAATCTAAGATGGTATATAACTGTCCACAATCCCTTGAAATACTTGGCAAGGAAAAAAGAGTCATTTTGACCTGGGTGCCGGCGCATCGAGGAGTGGAGGGCAATGAGGAGGCCAACAATCTGGCAAAAAAGGAATCAGAGACTTTATTTATCGGACCTGAACCATTTTTTGGCATTGCGAAAAACACTGCTAGATCAGCCATAGCTACCTGGGAGGAGAGGAAAACCTACACGTACTGGGCAGACATAATGAGGCTCTCTCACTCGAAAGCGTTCATATACTACCCTTCAAGTACAAAAAATAATCAGATCCTGGAATGGAGCAGAACAAACCTACGCATTCTGTCAGGACTGCTCACAGGACATTGTTGACTAAATTACCACCTAAAGAAGATTAGTCTGGTTCAGACCTCGGATTGCTCATGCCCAGACTTGGGCAGGGTATGGTATAATATATTCCGCTTTAGTACCTTGGAGCCGAACGACTTAAAAAATGTATCACCAAATACAACCATGGACTTCGTCAGAAGCACAGGATTGTGGGGTGAATTGTAATCCCCAGGGGTTAGCCACAATAGACCTAACGAAGGTCGCAGTGGAGGTGGCGAGGAGGCCCAACACATAGAACCTAACCTAACCCAACACTTTATACTATCTCACGCGTGTTAAGTGTTAAGTATTCTTACTTATGCTAACTTTGTAATAACAATATCATAATAAAAATTGAATAAATAGTATAAGAATAGATCATCCTCGATGTTCCTTCACATCACGTACATCATGTACCGAAATAAATTGAAAAATCTGGGAGAGAAACAGTATAAGCTAAAGAAAGTAAAGTGTGCTCGGCATAGAAAATTGTATCTCGCAAATAAGATCTTGTGTGTATGTATATAGTTTTGGAATATATAGAAAAAGTGATTGCTTATTCAGTAGTTCAAGTATAATAAAAGATAACAAAACACGAGTCTACCGTATTCAATTTCAAATTAATCTTGAAATGTATGGAAAAGAAGACATTCTTGGAATATATAGGTATCTAATATAAGGATATAAGAATAATGAAACAAGTTGTTTTATAAGCAAAGACTGGTAAAAATTCTAAAGAAAAAACACAGTATTTTCAGTATGGGTCCGGGACTTGAGGTGATTGCAGGTAATTATGTTAACTGAAGAAGACTCTAACAGATACATTTTTAAAATATGAAACACTTTTTCCAATCTAATTTAATCTAATCTGCCATAATAATATGATTTATTTATGTTCTATCAACCACTAAGTTAATAAAACCTCGCAAAAAAATTAATTATTCTTTTTAACGAGAAAACAGTCTGATTTAATTTGATGAAAATCGTGAATTATCCAATCCTTTGCGATGGAAAATAGGTCTAACAAATTTCCTGAAAAATTGGCCCTTGTTACAGATTTAATAAAACAAACTTAGGACAAATTAGCAATTCAAAGACAAACTTTACAAAGTATAAAGTAAAATTGGCTTCTATTGATTTGCCATAACTTAGCGCCCCATTTGAAGCTGTGTGTTGGGATTTCAAATATTTTCAAGCATAGGCGTAGATAAAAATATATTATTGTAATATAATAAAGAAATAAAGTCCCTACGACAAAGCTTCCCATACAGAGAATTCCTTCTTCTAAATAACACATTAAAAACATCATACAACTTCGTGTGTCTGAAAAAATTCCATTTTCTACCGCTACAATCTCAAATTACTGCTTCTTAAGGTGCATATACATACAACGAACATGGGCGAACGATAGATTGCAAACGAGCACGCTACTACTACTCAAATGCTGTCTTTCGCCATTCTCTGGGTTCGCTCAGAAGATGGTACATCAATGAAATTTGCATAGAATTCGTTTTGTAGTTTTTCGGTGTGTACGATATGGAAATATTGTTGAAGTGCTGCTCATCATTTTTGACCCATCGGTTTAGTAAGGTAAGTAAGGTAAGGTAAGGTAGGTTTCACTCTAGGCAGTAAACTCCTGTGGAACAAACACGACATTCCCCAAGATGGTATGATGGAAGAAGAAATTCTTTACGAAATTGAGCAACAAAAAGAGATGGGATCCAAATACCATTACCAGACTGAAATACTGAAATAGAAGGAAATAAAATACAGATGAACTAACAAATAAGGGGAGTGAAACACCATTTTAGGGACCCTTTTGTGAATCAGGTCTAATGTAATATTGGAAGAAACTTGCAAAGCTAAAAAAGGAGAAGATATGACCACTGGAAAGATCTAGAGGGGGCTTAATCAAAGATTCTGCTGAGATCTGTAGGGATTCTAACGGGAAATTGTCGCCCGAATGGGTACCTGAAAAAGCAAAAAATAGTGGGGGAAGAAGAATATAGATTCTGTGACATGGAAGAAGAAACTTTCATTCACATACTTGTGAATTGTAGAGTCCTAGTGCACAACACCTAGTAGATTATTGGATGGAAGAGGGGCATCTACCTAAGTTAAAGCCTGCAGATATCCTAAAGTTTCTCCGGGAAATAGAAATGTCCCCAAATCATCACAAAATAAACTTCGAATCGAAACTATATTGAAAAACTGACGATTTAAAAGACTGTGTGAGCTGAAACACAATAATATTATTCATATTTTTTTTATTTTTAAAAATAAAACCTACACCACTGTATGCAAAACATGATTGATATGAAACTGGATTTGACAAGGACATAACAAATTTTGTTATTTGAAGAGTTGCCTGACATTAGAAGCTACTCAGATTAAGAAAACTTCGAAGTATAACGAATCGATGTGATTTAAACTTCCAACTGTTCCGTAATGGACGATTTCAAACTAAGCATGACATATTTTTGTTGGTGTTTCAAAGGATTCAATATGAATAAATTTTGAATTCGCACACAAGCTGTAAAATGACTTTTTTTACCGTAAATGAAATATTCCTTTGAATATGTCATTTGTTCAAAAATAAATAACGACATAACATTTACGAGCACGAGCAAACGAGATTAATCTTGTTACCACAAGTTTGAGCCGCGCTGTGAAAATAAAATTCAAAAAAGTATTAAGGCGATATGTATCCTTAGAGGTTATATAGATAAAACAGGCATGTCATAAGCGTGGCTCTTTAGAAAATCAATAGATGAATGCTAAATGATCTTCCTATTTTTTGTGATTGATTGATTAGTACTTAGTAGTCTCTCTCTAGATCCTTCTATAAGAAATCCTTTCTTGTGCACTATAGTCGCAGGAATTTATTTTTCTAATAAGTCAGCGCTTCGCAATCGAAGATAATTTCTTAGGCTTGCTTTGCTGAGGTGTCTGCTGTTTAATTGCCTACAATACCTTTGTGCTTCGCCAGAACACACCAAAGTATCAACCTATTGTAATTTGCAAACACGTGTCGATAGCGTACATTTCCGGATGCAAATCGGAAGGAAACTTCTTCAAAGGTGCGAAGACATTGCATGCATGCATGGATTACAGCTCCAGTTTCTCTATCAGTTTTAGATCCGTCGGTGTCCCACAGCAGCTTAACTGCATGCTTCCAGCCTCTGAAGTCTCAGTACAGCTTTCCTTTGGCCACCATACTTTTCTTGAATGATGGTATTTTCGCAAGCTACACCTAATCCTCTCATGCTTTTTGTTTTGTAGATTTTTCCTATTGCTCTTTTGCGTCTTAATAGTTACAAATGAACATTGGTGTTTTCTAATAATTCTTATTTAGCTCCTAAATAAGAAGTATACTTTCTCAACAATATTATTAAATACCTTCATTCCGTCTATATAAAAGTCAATATTTTCGTGTTTCAACAAACTTTTTAGCGACACTGTCTTTGAATTATTTATAGCCGTAATTATCTCATTTTATCACTCGAATCACAAAGACGGCAAATTTTAAATTGTTACCGCTATAAAACCCTAAACAACGTTAACATCGTGCTCTGCTCATCAGATGCTGAAACTTTCCCGATATAAAATAAATTAATGCTATTAAGCTGCTACGCTACGTATTTTTCAAACCAAAATGGGTTATTTATTTAGCATATGGATTTTTATTAGTTTTTTGTTGAATTTTATTTTAAAGTAGTTTACGGCAAGTGGTACATGAAATGTACGGCGAAAGAAAACATAATAAACACTATAAATTTTTGTTAGTTGAATTTTAATCGGGGATGTCCACGTCCATGTCCACGACAGTTGACAGTTGACAATACCTTGGTGGTAAAACAATAAACAATAGAAACTATGAAAAATTATCAAACAATAAACAACTATAAACCTATTATATATTATTAAATATGCAAGCTCAACAATTAAAATAACTTTAAAAGTACACTGAAGCAAAACCAACTAAACTCAAACACGATCTACATTATAAATCAGCATAACCTCACTATTAAGTACCACGTGTTCTGAACGCTTTGTTTATTGTTTTACCACCAGGCTGTTGTCAAAATAGTTTGTGACGTCACGTGGACATGCCCTATATAAAGCGGCAGAAAACTGAGTTAGTTTGTTGATATTGTTCCATAACCTCACTTTTTATGTCATAAGATTTCCATTCTCTAATAAGTTTAGAGGTTGTCGTTGATTTATCTTTTTTTAAATATTATGGCAAAGAAATTGTAGTAGTTTTCGTAATTTTAGTGCCAAATAAATAAGATCATGTTGCTATATAGATACATACATAAAATAAAATCGTGATCCCTGATAATCTTCAGGATATTGGAACAAACCCATCAAATTATTGTATTATCATCGTTATAAAAACTAATTTAAGCTAGAAATCCTCAATACTAGTCATTTATTTGTTTATTTAAGTTAATAAGCATTATGTTTGCTGAAGTTCGCTCTGACCAATCAAGTTTGATAAATATATAAAAAATATTCACTTCACGAGGTGTGAATTCACCATTACCATAACATGAAACCAAATTCCTTGTTAGCGAATATCCTAAAGTTTCATTACATGTTATACACGACATTTAATTAACAAACTTAATATTTAAACTGGTTTATAAATATCAGATAAATCTGAAAACTCTAACGTTCAAAATAAATATACCATAATATTTTGTTACAGGTTGTGAATGCATCATCTTTTCTAAAATGTATGGAAAAGAAAAAGGTTTCTTCAAAAGTCCCGACTTTCCGAAACCTTATTCGCCCAATATCGATTGCCTCCTTTACACCTTCATAGGAAGTACTGATGAGATTGTCGAACTCAGTTTTTCGGATTTCGACTTACACAAGACGCAGGCCGGGTGAGTAATCACCTCAAATTTATTTTATCTAGCACATACACTTTCTGTCGAAAAAGATTATGGCCGGCATTTTTTATAGAAAAACAGATGGGAAGATCGGGAAACTGTATAATTTCATTATATAGACGGACAAAATAGTATTTTATACACCAAGGTGGTGAAGACTATTATTATTGACCGAGCACCAAAATTATTTCGCCAGTGGCTTCGCCCCGAGCGGCATATACATTTTTTTCTACTACTAGCGAATTTTGAGACAAAAATGAAAAATAAATCACAAACGCAACACGAGAAACGTTTACCCCGTCGTCTGACCAACAAGTACACTGTCAGTGTTCGATATATTATCACAAAATACACCATTCCAAGAAGAAGCGAAGCTTGGGCTATTTCACAATTCATTTTCTGAGTGCGCATGTCTGACAGTTGCCATTTTATGCCCGTTATCTGTCAATGACATGTGATTTTATTTTTTACCAAAGAATTTTCTTTGTTGTAAGCTTTTTGATTATTTAAATGTTTTTTTTGTGTTTTGAACGATAAAATTTGTTTGCAAAATTACATTTATTAGTAATGGTGCCAAACACTTGTGCAATTCGTGGCTGTTATTCAAGTGATGGATGAATAATTGAAAAACACAACAAAACTTCGATATCTGTGGAGAAAAGTTTACTGTCGCTTCTTTTTATAACTTCGTTGTCTCAGATATCAGTACATTTTCTTTGGGTGTAGAATTTCAGAATCTGGTGGAGTGTAACTTTCAAATATATAAATAATAAAAATTTTATATTCAAGCACCATAGGTACTTATTGTAATTTTTCTATTATTCTATTATTATTGTATTGGTTTTTAGACTCACCCTATCCTACATATAGTGCTAAATAAAAACATACTTACACATATAATTTCGATAACAATATAGAAAATAGGAATCATTTGGTTAAACAATAGCTAATTATTTTTAATAATGGATGGTGCAGAAGCTAAAACTTATATTTATATATTTTCCACAATATTTGTTGAGCTGTTAAATTAACTTTAACCATTCATAAATTGAGTTTAACAATTGTCGAAACAAGTCATAAAAATAAACAATTATTATTTGAGATTCTTTGGTTTCACTTTTTTGCGTGTATTTAACATTTAATTTACATTTTTTCAACAATTTTCTCAGTGTAACTTGATCCGTTATTTGTCAACGTCAATTTTAAGGTCACGAAATTTTGCCCCCAAAAGATCAAAGGATTTACGCCGGCTTTCGCTTCTTGTTTGGCTGGTGTATTCTGTGATATTATGTACGTACTCGTTATGTCATCAGTCATTTTCGGTTGAGCGCGAATTTTAAATTTCAAACTAATGGCATTTTCATCCAAATAATTATATCTTGATATGTAATTTCAAGCAGCGAATATATTAAAGACAATCTCCTGGGTATACAAAATCATGTTGCACAAGTTTTCATTGAACTACTCTCCTTGAATTCTCAAAATATTTGAATTTGTCCATTACGAGCGGTAATTTAGGCCATTACTCACGCATTATTTTCCAGAAATTATATTTAAATACCATTATCAACTCGTTGTTCATCTGCTCACGTTACAGTTTACAAACATAATTTGATAAAAGACAATTTTATCTTCCATCGTGAAGAAGACAAATAATATTTGCATCAATATTTGAATCACGTTTTCCAGTTTTCTGTTAGAACGAAAACTAATATCCGGTCACTTGAGGCTATAAAAAATGGAACAATGTACAAGGGGATATTGGTAAATACTTTTAAGCGCTTGTTCATCAAAGTATTCTTCACGAAGAGAAATGCAATCCACTCGTTTGTTGGTATAGTTCATTTACGATAAATTCGCAATAACAAAACATGATAGATGTTTCACATCGTTGCCACGTTGTAATTTTTTTCCAGCTGTAAATTTCAAGAAGTTTGAAACCATAATTTAACTGAAAAATGCACATGTTGAATTACATCGCTATTGCAGTATTAAGTAACAATGTATTTATTAAAAACTTATATCTCTCACAGAAGTAATAGGAATTAGCGACCCACCGTTATCTCGTTATCAAAATATGATATTAGGGATGCTACCATCTCCTTGCAACCACTTGATAAAGACTTATGCATTGCAGCTCAGTGTTCAATATTCTCTTTTAAATAGTTATGAAAATAACAGATTATAATTTACACAGTAAATAACAAACTATAAAATGGGAACGACAAACCATCATAAAAAATTCTGATAAAATTGTCTGATTTTGACAACATAAGTCTGGCAGCCCCGGACACCCCAAGTAACATTTTTCCAAGCTGATGGTTTTTAAAGTTGCCTTTTAGCCGCGTAAAGGTTCTCTAATAGTCATTGCCTTGCTTGATGGATATATTTAGGTTAAATATTGTCCTCATAGGAACTAGGATCTTTAGGTTAAACAAAAGTTTAATTAGATTAAGTTAAGAGTTAACAATAACGTTGTTATGGCCTTAAACGAGGGCCTAATGGATTTAAGACTGTTAGGTTTTAAAAAAGTTATATTTAAGCATTATTTTGGCAACGAAAATTCTAAAATAAAACCATTTGATCAGAAAAGTTACCTGTTTAGAACCACTTGGCCACGAGACAATTGCTTAACTATTTGGCACTTTATGCGGCCTATTTAAGCCAATATGGCATACATTAACACCTAAAGGAGTTGCAAAAAGTCATGTGGCTAAAAGTATAACATTATGGGATTAGGCATAACCAACTAGTCACAATAAAACACCGTTGAGCAACGGTCGCGGCATTTAATTCCCACGTTGTTCCACTACTGCAGCCTTTGTAAACACAGGGATGGCTTGGCAAAATATTGTAAGAAGTGGTTATTTTAAAAGAAAAGTCAAGCGAAATTTACAACGAATTACAGCTAGTCAGGTAAATACGGCTTATAAATTAATTACCACTCTATAGTGTAAAAAAATGTTAGTTTGCAATTAATACGGCATATGAAGAATTTTGCGAATTAAGTAATGACTCTCTTATTGATACCCCATCTACTGATCCCCAAGAATTAGATATTCAACATGCCAGTACCAGTTACTTAACAGAAGACCAGGCTTCAGAGCAACCGGCGAGTTCATTGGATTTCGATGAAGGTGAAATGGATGACTTAAAGAAGTTTGATTTTAAACAAGACCTAAAAGAGTGGGCACTGAAGCATAACATTCTTCACGTTGCCATTAAAGATCTTCTACAATTTTTAAATAAAAATACAGAGGTCAAGTTTCCGAAGGACCCTAGAACTTTCTTGGCTACTCCATGTAAAATTAATGTACGGGATATTGCAGGAGGTCAATATTGGCATAACGGAGTAACTAAGTGTTTGAAAGAATTATATCACGACACAAAAAAAGCCAAAATATTTCTATAAATGTAAACATTGACGGATTGCCGATTTTCAACTCTTCGAAATACGAATTTTGGCCCATACTTTTTAATGTCAATGAAATTTTATGTAAGCCTATGATAATTGGCATTTATTATGGGAAGGGAAAGCCCAGTAATTCAAATGAGTTTTTATCTGGATTTGTCGAGGAGGGTAATTTGACTTGCTGTAAAATCCAAACGGTTCAAGATAGTATTAAATAACTTACCTTTTAATCTAAATACAACCCTGTATGTACTTTTAATGAAAGTTAAAAACACTTTTCTTTGCACAATTACGGTAACCTACAAAACCAAACACAAACTGAATTGCAATAAAAAGGTGTCGAGAAATTCTGCGTAGTAATAGATGATGCCACTAGATCCTGCCATAGGCGTTAAAAGCTATTTATTGGAATTCGCCCGGGCTTTGCCGGCTAATTGGTCATTGAAAGTGCTATTAGGCCCTGAAAGATGCTAGTTAGCACTGTTTTAGCTGTTTTCATGGCCCATTGGCACTTTTTTAAGCCTTTCGTTCTATAACATAACTTTCTATACTAGCTTTAGCTTTTATAGCAACTTGTAAGCATCCCCTGGTAGACGTCCATTATGAAAAAAAATTTAAAAACTACCATCTGTTTAAGCGTATAAAATATAGGTTAAAATGATAAAAGGAGTAATTAATTTGTATATTTATAGACACTGGAGTATGTAAGTACATATTTTCGTTGAAGTATACATCAAAATAAAAAAAATATTTGTATTTTTTATTTATTTTTTTATGCAGAATTACCACTATTTGATAAGATATTAAAGGCGCGTGTGTTTTACAGCTAAATTACACCTAACTTTACGACTAACTGGTATGCGCAATGAAAATCGGTCATAATATGTTTAATAACATATATTTTCTGTAATAGACTCATACTGAAAATATCGCCATGCATGCTTCCATTAACTTGTACATATTTGTCTCCTTTTACCAAAGCTATACCATATTTAAAACTAAATGGTTAAATACCAATGCTTTTTAATGTTTCTGAAATGCCGAAAGGCCACGAATAGGTCAAATTAACCAACTAAAAGGCATTTTGCTATAGGGTTATAAACAGGTGAGCCTGAAAACTTTTAGGTCATAAAAAGGTTATTTTTAGGCTTCTTCAAAGGTTATTTCTGTTGCCTAATAAGGTTCTGTGATATGCGATCTAGTTTCAAATTGGCTAGGGCCTGTTGGAAACGACAACCTCTTCAGGGCTGGGCCCTTTTTTGCTACAGGAGGTTCTACGGGCTAGGAAATAAGGTTATTTGTGCTTAATGGCATTAGTAATAATATTTCTAAAACTGGTTCTGAGAGTTGTTTATAACCTTTTTAGAACCTAAATTGTTACTTGGGACGGCAGCCAACTTTTGGACCGTAACTTTCCCTTTTATATGATTAATTATTTCATTTACACTTTGGATATTTAGATTTTGTTCAGTGGCTGCATTTGTTACCACAAATGTCAAAATTGCAAAGTTATCGTAAATGAACCATACTTGTACTCAGAATAGAGTTATTGAAGGCGATATGTGACACGATATGTCCACGTTATGTGACATGTCGAACTTCTTGGATCAGTTCTTGGATCGTCGTCAAGATTAATCCATATTGCTTAAATTCTCCATACCAACTAGAAATTGTCGACTGGTGTCATTGGTGTCATTGCCAAAAACATAAACGAACGTAGCAATGCCATTCCTGTTGAGACAACCTTGAAGGCACTGTGTTTGGTTTGATATGACTTATATTTTAAAGTGTGTTATTTTCTTTTTTCTGTCGCCATATCAGCTCATTCGTCAACTCTATCATTAATCAAGACTCCCCCAGCTCTGACTTTTTTATAAATACTCTAACATAAGAGGTAGAATTTCATTCTACAAGCAAATTTCTCACCTAAATTACTATAAGTAATGGGATAATATATATGTGCTCCCCGGTAGACCTTTGCTTAGCGCCATTATCGTTAGAAAAAGGTTTTCACCAACACATATTCAATCCACGTAATGAATTCTTTTATCAGAGATGTAAGAAAAGCATTTGAGACGTTTATTTATTAAACCTTTCAAGAAATACGCGGGTTTCTAATATTTCAAAGAACCATATGGTTGGTTTATATCGACATTTCACCGAAGGTTGATATATTTATTATTGATTTGTAATTTTGTTTTTGCTTTCTAATTTCTTTGGGTTTCGAAGATTAACAGTAATCATTTATTTGGTTAGAAAATGTGTATCCAAAGCAATAGCCGATATATTTTTGTAAAATTGCTTGATATACATCAGTGTAGATACGTTGTAGGGTTTAGATGTACAAGGACAATAACCTTTTTGAGGTTATAAACCAAAAGTCGAGCATAATTTATTCACAGAAGATAAATATTTTAGAATAGCATTGTTAATTCAATGATCAATCAACTTACATACTGTAAAACTAAAAGTTTCATTTAAGAGCTCAATTCTTCTAACTTGTTTTTTTTCCTTTGGCTACAACTAACTCCACATCTCAGTGATTGATTTCTAAAAAGTTAAATCAATCCGCTGCACTAGCGAAATTTCTTCCAAAAATAATTGCTTTAATTAACATTAAATTTTCCAGTTGCATTCTGGGTGACTACTTGAAAGTATTCATGCACTTAGAGGAAGTCAGCGTAAATGAATACACCCCCTGGGAGATACTGATGTGCGGAGGGTTTGCGGACATTCCCAATACTCTTTATTCGTCTGGATCTGTGCTAGTACTCGAGTTTCACTCGAGCCAACATACAGCTAATTCCACTGGATTCTTAGGAAGTTTTAAATTCTTGGATAAACGTAAGTAACATTTTCTATACGGGGCTGCATACATATTATAGTATTCATTTCAGTAATAATTTATACAGAGTGGGCAACACAAAACAATCCACATAGATCTACTTTATCGCAGTTTCCAGTAACAATTGTCATGTTTAAGTGAAGCTTGTTATCAAAACTATAGTATTATACTATTATCTTGACATCAATCAAGAGGTTAAGTTCCCTTTTATTGACTAAATCATAAATTTTCAAGGATTAAGTGGAAATGAAAAGAAAGAGAGAGTTGGAGAACCTGAAACATTTGAGTGAAATTATGACACTGATAGTCTCTTAACCATTTTTCATAACCACCTCCTCACTTCCCAGAAATCAGACGACTGGGACATGCCACAAGACGGTATGATGAAATAAGTATAACTTCAAAGAAATTCGTTACGGAATTAAGCAACAAGAAGGAATGGGATTCAAATACCATTACCAAACTTGGAAAGAATGCCATTCAATGGTACACAGACGGCCAAACACTCTAAAAGCTTGGAAAAAAACCCAAGTATCTTTCAAGCGGAAATCCACGCCATAAGAAAGTGCGCACAGTTCAATATTGATAAAGGATACAGAAGACAAAGGATTATCATAATGTCGGATAGTCAAGCAACCATTAAAGCACTGAGCTCTTGTGTAATCAGTTCCAAAATGGTGTGGGAATGCCTAGACAAACTCAATGAACTAGGCGAGAACAATATAGTCATCTTACTATGGATTCCAGGACACACTGGAATAGAAGGAAATGAAATAGCTGATAAACTAGCAAAGAGAGGACTGAAATACCTTTTTGAGGGCCTGAACCCTTTTGCGGAATCATTTAACAGGAATCCTAACGGGACATTGTCGCCTGAATGGGCACCTGAAAGGCTTCAAAAGTAGAGGAAGAAGAATGAAGATTCTGTGGCATGGAAAAAGAAAACTCCATCCACATACTTTCCAACTGCACGGCACTTCAGAATCCTAGAGCACAGCACCTGGGAGATTACTGGATAGAAGAGGTACATTTTACCTAAGCCCACAGATATCCCAAAATTCCTCCGGGAAATAGGACTAAAGGAACTACCAGTTTCTGAGACTCTCCTGTAGTAGGAGCAAGGGGGCACAATAGATCTTTCAGGTCTCAGTGAATGTCAAAAACATACATACATACAACCATTTGTCATCTCAAAACAAAGCGCTGTTGCCATGTCTTTTACTGGAGCTCACTGAAACGAAGTTCCAAAAATGCCTCCAGTTCCCATCTGTTCGGAGTGTGAGAGGTGTGACTTCAGATCACCCAGACTTAGATAATTCACATCAATGTTACTTATTTTGACCAAATTTGGGGTTGTAAAATGCTCTTCTACACTACTGAACTATTTCTCTTGAAAAATCAGTCACTTTCTATAACATAAATATTGTACGTAGATGACCTTGAACTTCTTTCTGTTATGGAATATTTCGTCGGGTACAGAAATACAAAATTAGAATAGGAACAATTTCACAAAAAGTGTTATCGACAATGCAAAATATTTGGAAAATGTGCTTCTACTAATTGGGTGGCGGGCACCAAGTTTGTGTAACAAAATTTCAACGGAAACTTCATTTTCAGGGTTATTCCGAACAGACGGCTGGAAATTGCCAAGTACTGCTTGCGATTACGAGTTTTACAGTTCGGACCACTCGCAACTTCATGGAAAGTTCTACTCTCCCAGATTTCCTTCCAGTTATTCTAAGAATATTAGATGTACTTACAAATTTCAAGGAAGGTATGTATTTCATTAGCTAATGTATACAGTATGTCTATTTTTTTATGTCAGAATAAAAAAAATTTCAATTAGGAGGATGTATTGCATATTACAACACAACGAATAAGGCATTTGAGACAGTTCAAAAGTAACAATAACAATTTAAGTTTTAATGTCATTTATAGTTATTTTTAAAAAGTACATAGAGTATTCGAATGCAATAATCCTTTAACAACCAGATGCTTATCGGATATTACAGAGTCGTACTCAAACTTGACAAAATATTTTACAATTTAATAAAAACTGTTTAGTGGTGCTTCATTACCGAAAACAGAAATCAGCTCGGCAAGGTATTCTTATTGAGACAGCTATATTAAAAAACTGTGGAGTTATTGATCTGAAAATTTGGTTAAACATGACATTTAATTTTGACATTTTACATTTCTTGACAGGTGCCAACTATATGCAACACATAAAAGACAACCTTTGTATATAATAGAGAAAGAAAAAAACTCAGGGTATTTCTCCTACTATAAATACGTGTTAAAAATTAAATTTTAATTTGAAGCTTTAAAAAAAAGGAAGGAAATAAAACTGAATAGCTTACAGTAAGATTAAAACATGCTTAACCTGCACTATGCTTGAAAGAGTCGGTATGTTAGCGAAACATTTTAAGGTGATTTAACTTTTTACTCCATTAAACAAAGTTACTGTTAAAACCCGGAATGGCTTGAAAACGTTATAATTTACACTCTAGTGAGAATATTTTTTCAGAATAAAATGACAAGAGATTATGTAAGACTTCTATTGTGTTTTTTTTAATTTATTCATTATGTCGTGAAGAGCGTTAGGTGATAATAAAACAAAAAAGGGGAAGACAATTTAAGTTTTACGTTTATAAAAAAAAAAGACTGGAAAAAATATGAACAAGCTTATACTTTCTTCAGCTCATGCTGTTTTTTTGTTTAGATAATCCTAGTTTGAAACTTTGAGCAAAATGTTGACGTGCTTTAAAAATAAAGTATGATTTTGGATAAAAAAAATCAGTAGCTCGGATGAATTTAATTCACCCGTTTTGAAACTCATTTTTGATATGATTAAATTGATAAAAATTACAAGAAATTCATATATATAGGGTTGTCCAAAAAAAAACCGGAATATCCTTTTTTATTGATATTTTTTTTATTTATAGGTCGATTTTATTAATGTCGGTTTTGTTTGAAAGATAATTGATCAAGACACACTACTAATCTAATATTTCGCGTTTTGTTTGAAAAACAAAATGGCGGACACATCCAAACTTTACCAAACTTTAAAACTGACTGGAAATTTTTTGTTTCACACTGTATATGTTTGCGAATTATTTTACGAAAGTTCAGACATTTGTGAATGTAACGAGAGGTCAAACATAGAAATCGGTCAAAAATTGTCTGATGTATGGCTCGAAAAAAACAAGTATGTTATTTTGTTTTTTTATACCGGACATTTGAAAAAATATCTGGCTTCTTTTTAGGATGGTCAAAGAATGACACACACATTGCGAAATTATTTACTTATTCTTCATTTTTTTCAGATAAAGAGCTTTTCAGTTCATTTTTATCAAAGACATCACTATCAAAACTTTCCACCCGTTCGTACAACAAAAATTGCCAATCGATTTACAACGAATCACAAACGGAATGTCAGAGTTTGAGAAATTTCCAATTGATTGAAAATTTTTTCTACGAACAAACCTATTAGGTACAGATATTCTTCGATCGCAGCCCTATTGAACTACTGATTAATAACAATGTAAATCTAGGTCCAAATTAAGAAAAACATTTTAGTAGATTCTGTTACGTTTTGACCAAACAATTTCAATACCACTGTACTGGAGGTAAGCGTAAAACTTTGTGATCCATTGATCATAACAGTCCAAATAATATCTTCTGTAAGTTCCTTGTGGCATTATTTATTATTTTTTCTCTTATTTTTTGGGAATCAAACCACAATAATGTTTTTTATTTTTTTATTTCGACGTTGGAATAGTTGTTAATCGATACACATTTCAATACACAAAATCACCAAACTGAGTCATACATATTTTGAAAACAAAAATAATCATACACAAAAGAGTAACAACAAACGCGTTTTATTAACAACATTTCCAAAGTAAGCGAAAAAAAGCGCTATCCCAATAAAAACTGTTCCTGGAACGTGCACTTCACTGGATTCCATTTCTAGTAGACTATCATATCTTTGGAATGTCATAAAATAAAATATTTTATTTCACATTTTACCAGAGATGTGTTCTACTATTGAATGGACCTTAATAAAATTTGACAACAAAGTTTTGTAGTCTTAAACTTCAAAATATTATTGATTGTCTAGTTGTCATATTTTTTTCGTTGTGTCAGATAGGAATCAAAATTTATTTTATCATTATTTCTTGACAAAGGTAGCTGGAACGCTACCGAAACATCGAAATAAAAAACATTATTGTGGTTTGATTCCCAAAAAATAAGAAAAGAAATAGTCCAAATAATACTTTGTTTTTGTCTTGTCACTTGTCGTAAAATATTTAAAATAAAACGAGTATCTACATCTAGTTTTTATTTCAGTAACATTCTTAGAGCTCTATCGAGTTCGGCATCATTAAGATTCTTCATTTCTCTTGTTCTCCATACTGTTTTTCATAATATCCCAACGCCTCTGCAGTTAGTTCGATCGCGGCCTTATCTAATTTGTTCGATTTATTCAATATATTTTCGGAAAAACCGTAGGCTTTCCGTTTGAACATATTTCCTTTGTATGTTATTTTTTTGAACATATTTATGCTTCGCGACCGATTGCAACTGCAATCTAGGAACAGTTTTGTTGAATACGTCATTTGTTATTCAATAACAACAGTTATACTTTGAGAAAATTCATGTGCAATGCAGAAATTTAATCACACGTCAAAGTGTCAACAAAGAACTTCATATAAACCACCCCTGATCACTTCGGTCGAAGCTAGTTTGTGTATTCTCCACTAGCACCGACATGTTTCAAATTACTTCGGATAGCCAAACTAGTGTTGAACTATTCGACCACAATCTTGACTAGATAATGAAGGAAACAGCGTGGTAATGTTTATCTTGCCAAACTTCGAAAAATCGTAATTTGTTAAAATAGAACATCCGAATGTACCTATGAACATCTTTAACTTCTCTGAATATTCTATGGATTAAAAAGTAAAAGATAGAAGAAATATTTTATGGTCTAAAACTGCCTTTTTATTACCTCATGTCAAAGTTGTAGAGGCTAAAGTGATTTTTCTCAAATATCTCGGAGATTGAAAATAAATATAATCTATGAAAATCATATATTTTTCACTTTTCTCTTCCAAGTGCAGAGATAGCGTACACACCATGGAACTAAAGGGATTTAATCCCCAGAGATTCGACCCTGCTGGCGAGATTAAGTGATGCGTTTTAGTATCTTGATATACAGTGTGATTTTAGAGGAAAGAATGAAAAAATTACTGGACACGAGATGTTACCAGAGATTTTCAAATTTCAAGTCAATTAATTTTTGTTGTGAGTTACCCGCCATAAAAGTTGCTATGTTTCAGAAGACAATAATGGTTATTTTTCAAAATGACACTCTGAATATTTAGCAATATATTAAAATGTATATATTTTTCCTTGTAGGTAATGGTACCTTAAACTTTAAAATCGGTACACGCCTAGCAAAAGTAGAGAACTAAATTGTCAAATAAAAATCTACAGTGTTGAACAAAATAACTTAATATTAAATTTTACAAAAAATGTTGTAGATCTTATACGCATCATAGAAATTAAGTCTCTTTTTTCTGGGTAATTTAATAACCAAAACATTCAGTATCAACGGCTGCTGAAGTCGCTGCCATCTACACTGTTAAAAAAATAAGGACATAGGTATTAAATTTCACAAAAAATGTTGTAGATTGTATACGCGTCATAAAAATGCAATAAAATTTCTTTTTGCTAAAATAACATTCAGCAGTAGCGGCTGATTGAGCCCTGCCATCAACCTGTTGAAAAAAATTAGGATTTCGCAAACAATGTTATAGATTCTTTACGCATCATAGAAACACTGTTTTTGGGTAATCTAATAATCAAAACAAACATTCAGGGTCAAAGTAATGATAATAATTGGCCGGCCA